>CALYDF020009891.1:0-10393 GCA_944474145.2 Dicrocoelium dendriticum
AACCTAAGCCCGAAACGTTGGATCGCAGAAATTCGTACAAATCATGGTCGACTCCACAGCAAGTTATGTTCAAGTTCAAGTGGGACCGGAACAGTAGGATAAATCCCCGTGAATGTTCCTTCCGTGACGCGTCGTTGATCCAGGGTATTATTCGTCCGCGATAACTGGACTCCAGAAGAGTCAGGTCAGCGCGCGAATCACGCCACGGTCAACCAATTAATACCCACGCGACCTGCACTGGAAATCCCCGCCGCACCGGTCAAGTGAAATAAGAAATATGAGGTACGAACGTAATAAGAGCGTCAAGAAAAAAACGTAATAGATTTAATAATTCAATAAGACGAATAAGCTAGGACGTGAAGAGGAATGTTAAGAGTTGAAGGCCAAGAGCGTCGAGTCGGTGTTTGAACTCTTTCACTGTTGGTGCCAATACCAAGTTCTCAGGCAGTGCATTCCAGGAATCCACCACTCGGCGTGATAAACGAAAGTCCGCCCGGACTCCATCCGATCGAAGTTTGTGTAGCTTCAGCGAGTGACCTCGGAGCGATGGAAGCCGAGCCGGTTGGAAAAGCCCGGATAAATCGGGTCCGAGTTTACCGGTAAGTATACAATAGGTCAAGACTAGGTCGCCTCGATGTTGACGATAGCGCATCGAGAACATTCCCAGCGCAAGTATTCTTTCTGGGAAAGAATGGACCAGTTTGGTTCCAACTCTCAACACTCTCTTCACTGACATCCTGTCCCTGATTAAGCAAGGTGGACAAGCCTGGATGCAGTATTCCAAGTGTGGCCTGACAAATGCTGAGAATAACCTAACAAACATAGCGCCCGTGATGGTCCCGAATGCCCTGCGGATCATCCACAACATTCTGAAACCCTTGCACGTAGCTTTCCTCCAGTTCTCACTGGATTTAAGTTCTGAAGACAACGTGACCCCTAGGTCTACCAATTGGGTAACATGGTGTAGTTCATTACCGCCAAGCAAATAACGCGTTTGGGGGCTATTTGGCCCTATTCGTAAGATGGAACACTTTGTATAATTTATGGGCAACTGCCACAGAGCAGCCCAGTCCCAAAGTTTATCGAGGGCCCGTTGCAGAGTCTGGGGTCCATCGAAGTCAGAGACTACGTGCTAAAACTTTAGGTCATCTGCAAACATGAGAGATGGTACCTCCAGCAGTCCGGGCAGCTCGTTGACATATAAGGAAAATAACAAGGGGCCAAGCACCGAACCCTGAGGGACCCCACTGAGGACTGACTGTCGGAAAGACAGACTAGACCCCACACGAACACACATCTCTCTCCCTTCCAGAAACGTGGTGATCCATTTTAGTATACCCCCGGATATTCCATAGGACCGAAATTTCAAGGAAAGGCGAGAATGTGATAGTGTCGAACGCCTTGAAGAAGTCAATAAACACTACATCTACTGCATGATCCCGATCCAAAGCATCCGCCCAACATTCGCGTGCAACTAACAAATTAGTCATACAGGAATGACCCTTGCGAAAGCCGTGTTGCAGTGGACTGAGCAGACCATACTCCCGCAGGTGGTCTTCAAGCACATCTCTGACCAACTTCTCCAATAACTTGACCAGTACGCTTGTCAAACTTACTGGTCTATAATTGGCAGGGAGATGCTTGTCGCCCATTTTAAAAATCGGGCAAACGATAGCATCCTTCCAGTCCTCGGAAAAGGAGCAGCTGCGAAGCGACAATCGAAACAAACGCGTCACTGGGCCACATAGTTCGCTTGCGAGTTCGTACAGAAGCTTAGGGTGAATATCATCCATCCCAGCGAATTTAGCAGGATTTAGAGTCTGAAGAAAATGGAGAACTTTTGCATCCGAAATTCTGACGTGTGTTAAACAGGAGTCCTGGGGGACTTACATCGCTAAGTCAAGATGCGGCAATTGCTCATCCCGAACAAAAGTTCCGGCATACTGCGCACTGAGTAGACATGCTTTTTCGTGATCAGTGGTGGCAGTGGCGCCGTCGCTGCCTAATAACACTGGGATAGATGAGGCAACGTTACTACGCCTTTTGACGTAAGCGAAGAATCTTTTGGGATTCGCAGAGGCTGAGTTAGCCAGCTCCATCTCATAGCTAAGTCTAGCAGCTCGTAAATGACTCTTGCAAGCATTCCGAGCGTCACGATAACGCCGAAAAGTACATTCTGAGAGAACTGTTCGGTAGATCCGCCAGAATCTTGCCCGTCTATTCATTAGCTGGTGTGCGACTGAGTCCAACCATGGGGGCTTCGCTTTGGTACCCTTCTTTACCGAAAGAGGGATATGGGGTGGGATATGTTGAAGAGGAAAGACTTAAACGCATCCCAAGCCGTCTGTATATCATCATCCGGCAAGATGATGAATGGGAAACTTACAGCCTTGGCTCTAATAGACGGAAAGTCGGTGTGCCAAATGTTCGGAGTCCGGACCCTGCATGAATCGTAGTCTCTAATTAGAGCACAAGTGAATGACAAACACGTATGGTCACTGGCTCCCAAAGGGGGGCCGTACTCAAGGTCACTCACAAAGTCAACCGACTTTGCGAAAACTAGGTCCAACAGAGGAGCATGACCCACCATGTACCTGGTGAGTCGATCGACAAATTGGTGTAAGGGTACTTCCAGTGTCAAGTCAACAAGCTCGGCAGCCAACCCTGTTGTCGCTGCCTCATAAGATAGGTCGTCGGCCGGTGGCCGAGTGGTCTGCACGTTTGCTTTGCAACCATAAGGTCACCGGTTCGAATCCGCGTAGGGGTGGGCGTCCTCGCGGTATACTCAGCCCGCGCGCGACTGGTGGTGGTCGCGCGGCAGAGAAGCGCCGTTACGGCGTATAAGCTGACACATTTCATTTTTCATTTCATAAGATAGGTCATACCAATTTGCTTCAGGGAAGTTGAAGTTTCCCATTATCAAGCATCTGTTCGCAGAGTGAGTGCGGATGAAGTCAATGAAACTCCTAGAAGTGCTATCAGGGCTCTTATACAGCAGCACAATTTTAAGTTGCGTTGATTCGGTACAGACCTCAACTGAAAGAGCTTCCACAGTTTTATCAGTTGAGTTAAAGGTATGTGTTTTGGAGATGTTTACACCACAACTGATATACAAGGTGACACCACCGCCGCGGCGATCAGATGGGCGGTCAGATCTCAGTATTGCGCAGCCCGGAACGTTTAATTCACTGTCCATGACGTCAGAAGACAACCAGGTTTCAATGAACGCAAGTACATCAGGATAGGAGTGGTCTATTAGGGCCCCTACTTCACACATCTTGTTTCGCAGGCTACGCACATTACTAAGAACCATGTGAAAACGTTTGGTGTGGAGAGCCCCGGGTCGTGTGCTACCAGAATGGGTTCTGGTAGGGCGGAAGTGGATCGTCGGCTCACCACCCGAAAACCCACCAAACATAAACCTTTCTCACCAGCTTCGTGACGCGCTTTAAGGTTTTTGATGGCTTCCTCAAGTTTTATGCTATCTGCTAAAGGTAGATCCGGCTGTATACTCACTCCAGAACCCTTTAGTTTAAAGGCGAAGCGCAAAAGAGCTTGGCGCTCCTCCGGTGTAGACAGAACCACGCGTAATAGACGGGGTCCACAATTAATACTATCACCCGATATGTTTCCAAGCCTAGTAAGTTTTCTAACCGTAACCCCAATAAACCCGGGTGGAAGTAGTTTAGAAACGCAAAGTTTGAACCAATGAAGGATGTCAAGCATGCGATCTTTCGGAAGAGTCGCAGAGGACTCCGAGATATTCCTGAAGATAACGCTGCTGTCCGTAAATGCATCACTACGACGAGGGGGGTTTACAACACGCGTCACTGTAGCAGTGGCCGGCGTAGCGCTTGAGTTCAAATCTTCCTTAGTAGGAACAGCAGGTGCACAGAAGGATTTCGGCAATGAGGTGGAAGAGTTTTCTGCCTTCGTTTCCGGGGACGGAGTATCGACACAGCCCACCGTTACATCTCTTAGCTTGGGTTTGGTTGCACTGATAGGTTTCTTTATCTTGCGTCGCTTTGCCTTCGCAGATACACTGGTCTGTACAACTTCCTCACTCACAACTGGGTTCAATAAAACGTCAGGATGTTTACCATCTTAAGGCGCCGCCTAAAGAGTTGGTGAATACTTCGAAGCCGTACTATTTATGCAATCGTCTGAACGCACGCTTGTTCTGAGGAGTTCAAGTTCAAGCGGGACTGGAACGATAGGATTATCCCGTGAGTGTTCCTTCTTCGGCGGAACGTTGGCGAACGTTGAAATACTGATGGACCTAAAACAAAGACCGCATCACACCCTGCCTAACCAATTAATGTCCACGTATCCTGCCCTAGCAGTCCCTGCTAGGTCGGTTACGTGAAGTAAGAAAGAGAAAAAAGTAAACGCAGAAGGCAAAAGAGAAAGTGGTAAGAGCTAAGCAAGTGGAATACCAAGATATTTGAGTCAATAAAAAAGAACTGAAAAGTGAAGGTGAGTCAGCTAGAAAAAAGGAAAGGTTTGCTGTTGCCCCCCAAGAGCATCCAGCTAGCGCGCAAAACCCTTAACTGTAGGTTTCCTAACCACGTAGTCTGGAAGCGAATTCCAGCGATCTATAACTCGGCGCGATAGACGAGTTTCCGTCCTAATCCTATCAGACCGTGGTTTATGCAGTTTCAGTGGGTGACCGCGGAGACTAGGTAACGTAGCGGGACTAAAAAGCCCTGACAAGTCCAGGCCAATCTTACCCGTCAAAATACGATAAGTGAGAATCAGGTCCCCTCTTATCCTTCGGTAGTGCATGGAGTACATACCCAAACTGAGCAAGCGTTCAGGATACGTCTGTCCCCGTAGACCCTACACTAACCGAGTGCCCACTCGTAGCACCCTCTCCAAGTCCATTTTGTCTCGGTTAAGACATGGTGGACAAGCCTGAATACAATATTCCAGGTGGGGTCGGACGAATGCCGAAAATAGCCTCACAAACAACTTGGCCGTTAAGATTCCGAAACAGCGGCGGATAAAACACATCATACGAAACCCTCGACAAGCAGCCTTCTTCCAGTTGTCTCCAGAATGAAGTGCTGATGCGTGTACGACTCCTAAATCAACCTGCTGAGTGACAACAGGGAGTTCACCACCGCCGACAACATATCGGGTGGGAGGATTTGCAGCTCCGATTCGGAGAACAGAGCACTTCGCCCTATTTATGGGCATCAACCATAAGATAGACCATTCCCAGAGCCTATCCAAGGCACGCTGAATTGCCTCAGGACCCCCCGGGATATCCACAATATTCCAGAGCTTAAGGTCGTCAGCAAACATTAAAGATGACACCCCTAGCTTTCCCGGCAAGTCATTTACATAGATCGCGAACAACAATGGCCCCAATACCGAGCCCTGCGGAACGCCACTAAGGACAGCTTGCCTGAGCGAAAGGCTACGCCCCACCCGTACGCACTGTTCCCTCCCCTCAAGGAAGGCAGACCCTGATTGAAGGGCGCGAACAAATATCCCGTAAGATCTGAACTTTAGTGAGAGCCGAAGATGTGGAACAGTGTCAAAAGCTTTCGAAAAATCTACGGATAGCAAGTCTACAGCGTGGCCACTGTCTATCGCTTTGGCGCAGCTTTCACGAGCTACAAGTAAATTAGTCTGACATGAAAATCCTTTGCGGAATCCATGTTGTGCAACACTGAGAAGGTTGAATCGATTCAGGTGGTTCTCCACTGAATCCCTTATCAGCTTCTCGAACAACTTGACTACAACGCTTGTCAAACTGACAGGCCGGTAGTTCGTGGGTAGAGCGCTGTCACGTTCAAGGTTTACGACGATTTGATCAAGCTCCTCCTCTAAAGAACTAAACAAAGATAGAAGGGTACCCACTCTATTCACCAAAGTTTCAAATTCGTCATTTGGGACTAGACGATACGCATTGTGTCCACCCATCGCAGATAGTGCACTGCAAGGCTTTAGAGCGCGAAGTCAGTCCTTTAAAACATGACAAGCATTTGGACGTCATAGCAGATGAAGTCCAAATGGTAAACAGATTAGTCACCAAAGCGAGCTTGATTTGTCTTCATTGGATCAAAATACCCCAATGGACCAGAACGCTCAACGGGACGACGCTATCCGCAGATCGCTGTCAAGCAACTTCTGATACATCCATGTCAGGTCAGGTCAGGTCAGATGGACGATAGAGGCTTCCGCGTAACGAGCTTCCAGGTCTTGTGCCGGTACGTGAAGCGACCCCCGGCACTTCGACGTTGGATTGTCTCTTCTGCCACAAGTTACGTGTCCATACACTAGTATACAGGCGATTACGAATTGACCTCATTACAACGTTTAGAATCCTTCACTTGAGACATTTTCCTCACATGAGACATATGTTCTGTGTTGTGGATGCACCTATTACCCGAGGGCATTCTTACAAGCTGGAAGTTACACGTATGGACAATGTCACTAATATTCACTGTTTCGCGCGACGTGTGATACATTTCTGGAACTGGTTGCCCAGTTCCGTGGTTCAGTTCAGTTCAGTTCAGATGGGGACTGGAACGATAGGAAAATCCCGTGAGTGTTCCATCTTGAGTGGATCGTTGAGCCAGGAATTGATGAAGTGCTCAGTTATTGATGGATCTAAAACGGAAACACCCGTATCGCACCCTGGCCAACCAGTTAATGCCCACGTTTCCTGCCCTAGCAGTCCCTGCTGTGGCAGTCACGTGAAGTAAGCAAAGGATAGGAAGAGAAATCGAAGGTACAGAATAGGGAAGTGCACTTAAATAAGAAAATAATACCAATACGTGAAGAAAATTAGAGAAAAGGAAATCGAAGTACGAAGATGCGAGTTACTCAGGAAAATGGAAAGGTTTCGTGTTGCCATCCAAGAGCGTCAAGTTGCCGCTCAAACTCCTTAACCGTAGATTCCCTGATAACACTTTCCGGAAGCATGTTTCAGCGGTCGATGACTCGGCGTGACAGCCGGATTTCCGCCCTAATCCGATCGGACCGCGGTTTGTCCAGCTTCAACGAATGACCGCGTAGAACAGACAATCTAGCGGGACTGAATAGCCAAGATAAATCTGGACCAACCTTCCCAGTCAAGATACGGTAGGTTAGGATTAGGTCTCCTCTAAGCCTTCGGTAGTGCATTGAATGCATTCCCAAACTAAGTAGACGCTCGGGGTACGTCCGTCCCCGTAATCCCTCGACTAACCTAGTACCCACTCGTAAAACCCTCTCCAGCTCCATTTTGTCCCGGACGAGGCAGGGCGGACAAGCCTGGACGCAGTATTCCAGATGAGGGCGAACGAAAGCCGAGAACAGCCTCGTAAAGATGCCGCCCGTCAAGACTCCGAAAGAACGTCGGATTAACCACAACATGCGTAAACCTCTGCTTGCGGCCTTCTTCCAGTTGTCGCCGGAGTGTAACGCCGAAGAGTGTACGACGCCTAGGTCAACCTGGCTAGATACACGGGGGAGTTCGACCCCACCGACCAAGTACTTCGCAGGAGGACAACCTCCTCCAATTCGAAGAACGGAGCACTTTGCCTGATTTATGGGCAGTAACCATAAAGTAGACCAGTCCCAAAGCTTATCCAATGCTCGCTGAATAGCTTCGGAACCCCCAGGAACATCAACAATGTTCCACAGCTTCAGGTCATCAGCAAACAGCAGCGATGGTACCTCAAGCTCCGCGGGTAGGTCATTCACATAGATAGAGAACAACAGCGGTCCAAGGACCGAGCCCTGCGGCATGCCGCTGAGGACAGACTGCCTAAATGACAGACCCCGGCCTACCCGTACACATTGTTCTCTACCCTCCAAGAAGGCAGTCACCCAATGAAGGGCGCGGCCAGATACCCCGTATGAGAACAGCTTTTGCGCGAGCCTCAAATGGGGTACCTTGTCAAATGCCTTCGAAAAGTCGACGAAAAGCACGTCCAGCATGTGGCCGTTTTCCACTGCATCCGCCCAATTTTCGCGAGCCACCAACAGATTCGTCAGACACGAAAATCCCTTCCGGAATCCGTGTTGTACATTGCTAAGTAGATTAAATCTACTCAGATGACTCTCCAATGAATCTCTCACCAGTTTCTCGAGGAGTTTGACTACTACACTCGTCAGACTAACTGACCTGTAATTTGCAGGCAGACCCCTGTCCCCATGTTTAAAGATAGGACAGATGACAGCTTCCTTCCATTCGGAAGGCAATGCACAACTGTCAAGCGATTTCTGAAACACAATAGCGAGCGGTCCACTTAGTTCAGCAGCCAACTCATGCAACAGTTTCGGGTGAATTAAATCAGGCCCAGAGGCCTTAGAAGGGTTCAGCCCTTGTAACAGCCTACGAACTTCCGTCTCCGCTACCAAAAATTCAGATAGTTCTGAACCCTCTGGAGTCCTGCAAGCCAGCTCAACGCCTGTCAAAGAGGTTTCCCTTACAAACGCTGCCGCATATTGCCCACTGAGTAAGCAGGCCTTGTCATAATCCGTATGCGCATGAGTACCGTCATCACGCATCAATACTGGAATTGACATGTTCGAACCGCAGCGCCTTTTGACATAAGCGAAGAATCTTTTTGGATTCTCTGGAGCTTCGTCCGCTAACCCTTTTTCAAAATTGAGCCGAGCATCCCTTAGGTGTTGCTTACACCTATTTCTAGCTTTACGGTACCTGTCATAAGTATCGGTAGACGGTAAGTCCGCCAACATCTAGATCTCTTTGTGAGCATACGCCTGCCAGTGGGATCTATCCAGGGCGGCTGTGCTCGGGCCTCCTTTCTCCTTGTGACTGGTATGAAGGGAGCAGAGACCTCCGTGAGGTAGAACTTAAATTTATCCCAGGCAACCTCGACAGTATCGTCGTCTGAGATCTCACAATGGAAACCAGAAGCCTTGGCTCTCATTGATTGATAGTCTGCTTGCCATATGTTCGGGGGAGACTCAACAGCACTCTGGCAGCGTCTAGACAGAGTACAATTGAAGAGCAAACAAACATGATCCCTGGAACCCAGTGGAGGTCCGTAAGTAATGTCATCAACAAAATCGAGTGACTTAGCCAATACAAGGTCTACGACAGACGGTACTTGGGCGTCCATGTACCTAGTGGGAGGTCAATGAACTGGTGCAAAGATACTTGGAGCGTAAGTTCAAGCAGATCAGCGCCGAATGTGCCTGACGCTGAGTCGCAAGAAAGAGCTGCCCAACAAATCTCTTGGAGGTTGAAGTCGCCCATCACCAAACACTTATTTGCCGACTGGGAGCGAATGAAGTCAAGTACCTCTTTGGATACGCTCCCAGGGCTTCTATACACAATTACAACTGTAACCTGAGCCGAGGATGTGCTAATAACAGCCGATAGAGCTTCAACAGTTTTGTCTGCTGACTGAAATAAGCAAGTCTTCAAAACGTCAAGTTTACAGTTCACATAAAGAGCGACGCCCCCTCCCTGTCGGCCAGCAGAGCGATCGCATCTAAATAGTGCGTAGCCACGTAGATGTACTTCACCATCCGTGATGTCCTGAGACAGCCACGTTTCAGTGAATGCGAGTATATCGGGATGAGACCCATCTACAAGCAGACCTAACTCGTACACCTTCTTCCTTAGGCTGCGCACATTACTTAGCACTATCTGAAGTTTTTCGTTAAATCCAGACCTGGGTCGTGCGCTACCAGTACTGGCACTGGTAGGGCGGAAAAGGACCGCCGGCTGACCACCCGAAAACCCACTAACCGAAGACCTTGTTCACCGGCCGCTCGCCTGCTTTTGAGGCCCTTGATGGCCTCCCTTAGCTTCAGCCTATCGGCTAGCGGAAGGTCCGGCTGAACGCTAATGTTTGTACCTTTCAGCTTAAACGCAAACCGCATGAGAGCATTGCGTTCCTCTGGGGTAGAGAGTACCACACGAAGTAGCCGCGGTCGCGGGTTTGGAGCGTTAACTGGGACGTTTCCCAGTCTAATCAGCTTCCTGACAGTAACGCTTAAAAAACCAGGCGGAAGAAGCCTCGTTACGCACATTTTAAGCCATTGTAGGTCGTCCAACATGCGATCAGCGGGAAGGACAGCAGTAGATTCAGCCGCGTTACGGAATATAACGCTTCAGTGCAGTGTTTCAAACGAAGCATTGACAAACATTTTTCAGACTTGTGTTTCGATGCAGACGCCATGTTTGACCTCCTTTCGTCGCGTGGTTATGTCACGGCTACACTAGCAACCCTAAATACCAAGACACATAGGGCTTTCTTTGTGCTTGTATATCGGTATTTTGTTTGCTTATTACTAAATGACTATTGGTGTGCATTCACACATACCCATATTCGGCATGAGTCATTTTTGCTTTACGTATGATGGAGATCACATAGATTCCTATCTTATTCTCCTAATAAACTATGCTGGGTCTGATTCT
>CALYDF020009892.1:0-10417 GCA_944474145.2 Dicrocoelium dendriticum
GCTGGCCCGGATTCCCTACCACCTGCACTATTTAAGGATGGATGTGAGGTCCTCTGCAAAGCACTGACCTCCCTATTCGAACGTATCTGGAACGAAGAGAGTGTGCCGGCTAATTGGAGCGAATCGATTATAGTGGCAATATACAAAAAGGGCAGTCGCACAGACTGTGCGAACCACAGGTGTATTAGCCTAACGCCAGTTGTGACAAAATTACTGACCTCGATTATCGTTCGTCGTTTCACTGCAGAACGGGAATGTCGGATAAGGGAAGAGCAGGCCGGTTTTCGCCCAGGACGTGGCTGTGTAGACCACACATTCACTTTGAGGCAGGTGCTAGAGCAGCGCCACGCGTACCGCAGACCGACAATAGATGTGTTCCTCGATTTCAAGAGTGCGTTGGATTCAGTTGATCGATCGATTCTGTTCAAAATACTTGCGCGGAAAGGTGTTCCCACGAAATATGTGAACATCCTTCGTGCTCTATACTCGAACACTAGATGCCGCGTCAGGGTCTATGGTGCCCTATCGGATAGCTTTTCGACTACAAGTGGCGTTCGACAGCGTTGCCCGATTTCCCCGTTTTTGTTCAATTTCCCCGTGGATTCTATCATGGAGTGTTCCCTTGCGGAATCTCACGATGTAGGTGTTGAAGTGCTGCCTGATAAAGGGTTAGTTGACCTAGATTATGCGGACGATATCGTCTTGCTTTTCGACAATTTTGAGGCGGCACAATCAACCCTGAATAACCTATCCAGAGTAGTTCCATTATTTGGTATGCACTTCGCACCTTCAAAGTGCAAAGTGTTGCTGCAGGACCACCAGCCATTTGTTGACCCCTTGACGCTTGCTAACGAGGAACTCGAGGTGGCTGATCAATTCACTTATCTTGGCAGCTGCATCATCAATGATGGGCGCATAGAACCTGACGTCAGCTCACGCATTGCAAAGGCCAGAGCTCTCTTCTTGAACCTGCGGCATCTTTGGAGACAGAAGTGAGTTTCCCTCCGTCTGAAAGGCCGTGTATACAAGGCCACAGTGAGGGCCGTTCTGCTGTATGGTAGTGAAACTTGGCCCCTTCAGTCTGAAGATCTGAGGCGCCTTCAAGTCTTTGATCATCGTTGTTTGCGAAGCATTGCTGGAGTCGGATGGCACCAGCGTGTCCGCAACGATGATGTGCGTAGGCGAGTACTAGGTGGTGATAATCATGCTAGCTCCCTAGAACAACAGATAGCACTGAATAAGTTGCGTTGACTCGGGCACGTGCTATGCATGCCTGGTCACCGCTTACCTAGGAGGGCCTTATTCAGTCTACTAGGTGTAGGGTGACGCAAGGCTCGAGGTGGACAGAAGTTGACTTGGCAGCGGGAAATGAAGTCACTGACGATCAAACTGGGTGCCGTTGGTCCGTCTCGCCTTCCGGGTTGGAGTCCACGTGACTCACCTTGCGATTGGCTCGAAACTTTACAGGAGATGGCTCGCAACCGACACCAGTGGCGCGTCTGCTGCCGTCTCCTAATCGGATTGTCTGTTCAAAGTGTGTTTGGTGCTGAGTTATCTGCGGGGTAATGGCTGATTATGACGCGGGGCAGTGAAAGCCGCAAGGAAGCTGTCTCGCCGATGCCGCCTTTGCACGATAGCCAGCTCTTTGTGACGGTATGGTTTCTACACAAGGTGTAGGCGCCTTGACCCTGAATGTTTGCTTAGGGCATTAATGTTTTCAGATAAGTCCCCCTTCTCTCCCTCTTCTTATTCTTTATTCCATAGGTCATCATGGTTGTATGGCAGCGAAGCATCAGTTCAAATGGCTGATGTACTGCTGTTGATGATGATGATGATGGCTAGCCGGTTGGTAGCTTACCGGAACGATGCCTATCCGTTGCTGGTAGTTCAGCTGGCATGCAACTGTTGTATTTATTTTCTTTTCCTTTATGTATTGCGGCGCAGTAGCTGAGGTGTTTCCCACCTCTAGCTGACGTGTATAATGATGATGATGATGATTAGTGCTACCGAACCACCCGGTGTTTACCACGTTGGTGGTTATTTGCTTAATAATGTAAAACAGGGATGAGACCTTGGTGTTATTGTATGCTTTGAGCTAAAAACCACCCAAGATACTTTGAGTAAGGTTACTGCGACTAACAGACTACGCTGCTCTATCCTTATAGTCTTCTCACGATTGACGCCGGAGATCTTCAGACTTGTCTTTTCCTCCCATGTGCGTCCAATCCTCGAATATGGATTACCCGCAGCTCATCCGCTTACAATGTGTGCACATGGCTTGATTGAGAAAGTTCAGCGACGCGGTTCTAAGTACATCTTTGAGTTCCGACACCTGCCATATCACATTCGTCCCCAGCACTTGAATATGTTCTCTCTGGCATATCGGCGTCGTCGAGGCGATCTGATATGCACTCTGCGCATTCTGCGAGGCGAGATGGGAATCGAGCTCCAAGGTTTCTTCCTGGTTAAGACTGAGTGTTCGACTCGGTGCCACCGTTGGAAACTTTTTAAACCTAGGAGACTCAGGCTTCGCTCTGATTTTACTTTATCGTATCGTGTGGTAAACGACTTTAACTCCTTGCCTGATTCCATCGTCAACGCGCGTACTAAGAAATGTTTTAAACAATTGTTGGATTTATACTTGTTGAGTTTGCAGGGATCTTGTTTCTTATACAATTGTGACAACCTAACTTGTTAATTGCTGTTGCGCAAACACCTGTTATGATTGGGAGGTGATGGAGCTGACAAAAGTCTTGACTTCTGCTCTCTACATTCCAATGATTCCAACAAGGAGGATATGAACTCGAGCGCTACGCCGGCACTGCTACAGTGACGCGTGTTTTAAACACACCTCGTCGTAGTGATGCATTTACGGACAGCAGCTTTATCTTTAGGAATGTCGCAAAGTCCTCTGCGGCTCTTCCGAAAGATCGCATGTTTGCCGACCTTGACGGGTACAAACTTTGCGTTTCTAAACTACTTCCAACCGGGTTTCCTGGGGTTGCGATTAGAAAATTTACTAGGCTTGGGAACATATCGGATGACAGTACTAAAAGTAGACCCCGTCTACTGCGCTTAGTCCTGTCTACGCCAGAGGTGGGCCAAACTCTTTTGCGCTTTACCTTGAAACAAAGGGGTTCAAGTTCGATTTGGACAGAAACGGCAGAAAAATTTCCGTATGTGTTCCGTCTTCAGTGCGTCGTTGAACCAGGATGGAGTTCGCGGGAGCGATTTGAAACCAAAAAGAGCCAAATAAATACACACGGTCAACCAAATGATGCACACGCGGCCTGCACTAGCAGTCCTTGTATCATGGTATGGTAGAGAGCAGGAGAGTCCTTTATCAGCTCCGTCGCCCCCCCCAGTCTGCGGACATTGCTGGGGTCATTACGAAAATAGGGTTCCACAATGAACCTCAAAGCTATGTTGTGAAGCAATATCCGGGCACAGTTATCAAGTGGGAATCCAACATTTTCTTGAAAATTTCCTCGGACCGCGCGTCAGCGACAAGCTCCGGAAGGCGATTCCAATCATTAACCACGCACGTGGATAGAGCTAGATCTGACCGCACATGCAGTCTCGATTTGAACTGTTTCCATCTGTGACCACGTGTCGAACTTTCACATTTCGGATGAAAGAACTGCTGTAACTCGCTTCTTATCTCTTCTCTTAGGATACGTCGAGTGTAGATCAAATCGTCACGACGACGGTGATCCAGAGAGAAAAGGTTTAATCGCTGGAGACGGAGAGGATAAGATACGCACCGCAGCTCTGGCACACATTTAGATCCACGGCTTTGGACCTTCTCAATCATATCGCATTCGGTCTTCGTGAGAGGCTGGGAAGCTGGCAAGCCGTACTGGAGAATCGGGCGCACATGTGAGGCAAACATGAGTCTGAAGAGTTCTGGATTAAGACGGGAAAATGCTCTTCGTAAGGCATGAAACATCCTGTGATCAGCAGCGACCGTATTCCGGGTGTCCCCGGAATAAGGATAAAGGCTAAGGGCATCAACAAAAACAGAATAATGATACTTATAGGAGAGAATTTGTGGATAAGACAATAATAGTAATGGGTGTGAGAAGCCAAGGAAATGGGTGTAGTAGTTGAGAACCAAACGCAAAGTCTGAAACTGCAACCCAAGGGCGTCGAGTCGATGTTCCAACTCCTTCACCGTTGGCGCTAATACTACTTCGCTGGGTAGTGCGTTCCATCAGCGTTAACGAGATCAGATCTGGGCTTATGCAGCTTCAGTGAATGATCACGAAGTGACGGTATCTGAGCCGGATGGAGCAGTCTAGTTAGATCAGGCCCAATCTTGCCGGTCAATATACGGTATGTAAGAATCAGGTCTCCCCGAAGGCGCCTCTAATTCTGCGAAAACATCTGCAACCTGAGCAGCCTATCAGGATAAGAGAGATGCCTCAATCCTTGTACGATTTTTATGCCAACCCATAGAAATCCTTCAACTGTCATCTTGTCGCGTACCAAGCATGGAGGACAGGCCTGCACGCAGTACTTCAAATATGGCCTGACAAAGGCTAAGGACAATGTAACAAACATTACATTTGTTATGATGCCGAACGACCTGCGGATCATCCACCGCATTCGGACACCCTTCCGAGTAGCATTTGTCCAGTTCTCGCTGGATTTGAGGTCAGAGGAAAGCGAGATACCCAAGTCGGTTTGTTCAGTCACTTGACGCATTACATTTCCGCCAAGTACGTCATTATCGACGGCAGTACATCAACCACTTGAACTGGTGCTTCGCTGCCATACAAATGTGAGGACCTATGCAATAAAGAATAAGAGGAAGAGAAGGGGGACTTACCGGAAAACCTTAATGTCCTAAGTAAGCATTCAGGGTAAAGGCGCCTACACCTTGTGTAAAAAACATACCGTCACAAACAGCTGGCTATCATGCAAAGGCGGCATCGGCGAGACAGCTTCCTTGCGGCTTTCACTGCCCCGCGTCATAATCAGCCATTACCCCGCAGATAACTCAGCATCAAACACACTTTAAACAAGCAATCCGACTAGGAGACGCCAGCAGACGCGCCACTGGTGTCGGTTGCGAGCCATCTCCTGTAAAGTTTCGAGCCAAGCACTAGGCGAGTCACGTGGACTCCAGCTCGGAAAGCGAGACGGACCAACGGCACCCAGTTTGGTTGTCAGTGACTTCATTTCCCGGTACCAAGTCAACTTCTGTCCACCTCGAGTCTTGCGCCACCCTACACCTGGCAGACTAAACAAGGCCCTTTTAGGTAAGCGGTGACCAAGCATACATAGCACGTGCCCTAGCCAACGCAACTTATTCAGTGCTATCTGTTGTTCTAGGGAGCTAGCATGATTATCACCACCTAGTACTCGCCTACGCACATCATCGTTGCGGGCACGCTGGTGCCATCCGACTCCAGCAATGATTCGCAGACAACGCTGATCAAAGACTTGTAGGCTTCTCAGATATTCAGATCGAAGGGGCCAAGTCTCACTACCGTAAAGCAGAACGGCCCTCACTATGACCTTGTATATACGGTCTTTCAGACGGAGGGAAACTCACTTCTGTCTCCAAAGATGCCGCAGGTTCAAGAAGGTAGCTCTGGCCTTTGCAGTGCGTGAGCTGACGTCAGTTTCTATGCGCCCATTGTTGCTGATGCAGCTGCCAAGATAAGTGAATTGATCAACCACCTCGAGTTCCTCGTTAGCAAGCGTCAAGGGGTCAGCAAGTAGCTGGTGGTCCTGCAGCAACACTTTGCACTTTGAAGGTGCGAAGTGCATACCAAATAATGGGACCACTCTGGACAGGCTGTTCACGGTTGATTATGCCGCCTCAAAATTGTCGAAAAGCAAGACGATATCGTCCGCATAATCTAGGTCAACTAACCCTTTATCAGGCAGCACTTCAACACCTACCTCGCGAGATTCCGTAGGTGAACACTCATGATATAGTTTGCCACGAAATTGAACAAAAATGGGGAAACCGGACAACCCTGACGAACGCCACTTGTGGTCAGAAAGCTATCCGGTAGGACACCGTATACCCTGATGCGGCCTGTAATGTTCGAGTATAGAGCTCGTAGGATATTCACATATTTCGTGGGAACACCTTACGCACAATTACTCCGAACAGAATGCGTCGATTGACTGAATTGAACGCACTCTTGAAATCGAGGAACACATCTATTGTCGGTCTGCGGTATGTGTGGCGCTGTTCTAGCACCTGCCTCAAAGTGAATGTGTGGTCTACACAGCCACGTCCTGGGCCAAAACCTGCCTGCTATTCCCTAATCCGAGATTCCCGTTCCACAGTTAGGTGACGAACGAGAATCGAGGCCATGTATTTTGTCACAACTGGTGTTAGGCTAATACCCCCTGTGGTTAGAACAGTCTGTGCGACTGCCCTTCTTGTATATTGCCACTATAGTCGATTCGCTGCAACTAGCCGGACACTCTGCTTTCCATATACGTTCGAATACGGTGGTCAGTGCTTTGAAGAGGACCTCACATCCATCCTTACATAGTGCAGGTGGTAGGGAATCCGGGCCAGGGACACGAAAACGACATGCTCAATTGCACTATCATGTCGTACACTGCTTTGAGATCTCCGGACATCATGTAGTGCGAGGTCATAATAACCGACAAACATTCCTGCTCTATTGGTATTCTTTATGGCCCCCTACTAATTTCTCCGAGGACGCACAACTCTTGCACGACGTCCACCTTGCTCAATTCCACAAACACTTTATCACGGGGGACCAACCTACCCCGTCTATTTAGCTTTGTTCCGAGGGCTTACTCTTTTGCGTCAAGCCTCATCGATTTTCACACGGTCCCATTGCACAACCTTTGCTTACCAACCGACTAGATTGCAAATCAACAACCAGCCATCTCTATTAGATCTCATCCTCACCAGGGTTGAACTGATGGTTGAGCACATCGACTATGATGCCCCTCTAGGGCTCGGGGATCACCACATCCTCCATTCCGACTTTATATGCTTTGCCGACAAGTCCGTCAACACGTCAACCCATACTAAACGCTGGAGTGATTGCAAAACTTTACTCACATTTCCGCTAACAACTGGTCACCCGAACCTGGAGCGCCACAATGCGTGGTCAATTTTTTGCTTTACCCTGCGTGAGTTGTGTTCCACAATCACGACCTGAAAATAAGTTTCCATGGGGAAGCAACGCTTTACACCCATCCAAAGTCGTACCCGGAAGTGGATTGTACACAGTGACACGGTATGGAGAATTTATCGTTTCTGTCCAACAGCTGCTCAATGGGAAGCCTACCGAATTCTCCGTAACTAGCTCGTCTAGCTTATACGCGAAGGTAAGAGTGAGCAGCGGTGTCAACTTGTGCACGAATTCTCATCCAACCCAAAATCTCTGTACACTCACGTCAACCGGCTTTGACATGTGAAACACGGTGTCACTGCACTTAGGATTCATACTGGGCTCACTAAATTGGCGAATGAGGCTGCAGAAACCTTGTGCCAATACTACGCGTCTGCGTTCTCTGTTCTCGGATCTCACCCTCCATGTCCCTGATAACCATTCAGTTCACTCCGAAGGAGGTCCTGACAAAACTGCAATCCCTAATATCAACGGCCTTCCCGGGTGCAGACGATTTCCACCCAAGGCTCCTGCGAACGTGTATTGCAGCTCTAGCTTTACCTTTAGCGGAACAGTTCACCCATTTTTCTCACATGGTGAAGTTCCCAACGATTTGGAATGCGGTATTATCGCGCCAACCTACAATGGCGATACACGTCAAGTAGCGACCAATAACCCTCCTCTCTACGATCTCCAAAGTGCAGGAATCCATCTTGAGGCTCAGAAACTATTTTCCGATTGCCAGCACAATGTTCGACGGCAACAGGCATGTCTGAGCAACCTGCTACTCGCCCAAGAACTGGAATAACTAGACAACTGCTGCTGACACCGGCCTAGAATTGCATGCTATCTTGGATTTTGCCAAATCACTATCCTCATCATCAACAACACCAATACATCAGCCACTTGAATTGTTGCTTGGCTGCCATACAACCACGGTGATTTATAGAGTAAAGAATAATGAGAGGGAGAGAAAGGGAACTCACCTGAAAAACTTGATGCCCTAAGTAAACATTCAGGGTCAAGGCGTCTGCACCTTGTGTTAACAACATACCATCACAGACAGCTGGCTATTGTGCAAGGATAAGGAGGCATCCGCGAGACAGCTCCCTTGCGGCTTTCACTGTCACGCGTCATAATCAGATATTTTCCCCGCAGATAACTAGCACCAAACACACGTTAAACAGACAGTCCTACTAGGAGACGTCAGCAGACGTGCCATTGGTGCCGATTGTGAGCCATCACCTGTGAAGTCTCGAGCCAAGTGCAAGGCGGGTCACGAGGACTTCAACCTGGAAGGCTAGACGGAACAATGGCACCCAGTTTGGTCGTCATTGACTTTATTTCTTGCTGCCAAATCAACTTTTATCTACCGCGAGCCTTTTGTTACCCAACATCTGGCAGACATAACAAGGCCCTCTGATAAACGGCGACCGCGCATACGTAGCAGTGCCCAAATCAACGCAACTTATTCAGTGTTGTCTGTTGTTCTAAGGGACTAGCTTACTGATCACTGCCTAGTACTTGCCTGTGCACATCATCGTTGCGGGCACGCTGGTGCCACTAGACACAAGCAGTGGTCCGCAGACAGTGTTGATTGAAGATTTGAAGGTGATTCAGATCTTCAGACCGAAGGGGCCAAGTCTCACTCTTATAGAGTAGAATAGTCCTCACTGCGGCCTTATAAACACGGCCTTTAGCCGGAGGGAAACTCAGCTCTGACGTCAAGGGCGTTGCAAACTCAACAAGGCAGTTCTGGCTTTTGCAATGCTTGAATTGACTTCAGTTTATGCGCGCCCATTGTTGCTGATGCAGCTGCCAAGGTAATTTGCCAAAGTCGACCATACCATCCTAACGCACAAGCTACCGTCTGACGGTATAACTGGAACCTTAATAGACTAGACTTGGGATTACCTCCAATACCGTATGGTCCAAGTACGCGTCGATTGAGCGGTGTCCTCCCGTGTCCTTGCGACAAGCGGAGTTCAACAGGGATCTGTTCTCGAACCGGACTTCTTCCTATCCTTCATAAACAAGGTGGAGGCCGGTGGCCTAGTGGTCTTCGCGCCTGGTTTACAACCACAAGGTCCCCGGTTCTAATCCGCGGAGGGTTGGGCGTTCTCGCGGTATACTCAGCCCGCGCGTGACTTGGTGCTCGCGTGGCAGCGAAGCGCCGTTATGGTATACAGCTGGCGGTTTCTTTCAACAAAAAGACCGTCGCAACGAGACTGGACCTTAAAGTAGTGTGACGGCTTGCGTACCTCTGATCCATTGAGCTGTACTGGGTGGGGCCCCGAACCCCTTGAGATCTACTTCTACCAGGTCGGTCAATGCTTAGAGATCATACAGTCTCCTGGTCCTCCAGGTTGTGGGTATGAAATGGGATGACTTCCATTAATGTAAAACTAAATCTGCCACCTCCCCGCTGCCTTGCTAACGGCCTTGATTGGGGACCCTAATCGTCTTCCTGTCTAGGTCTGGGCGCCTTGGCAGTATCTCAGTCCACATACCACCATGATTATTTTTAGAAACGTTATTTATTTCCTGCATCGACCTCATCAAGGGTCGCCTTATCTGCTGCATACAACAGGGTAAATAAGCGAAAACATGCTACTTCTGGCGCCTCTTTTTCCACCTGTCTCTCCCACTCCCCTCCCAACTCTTATTACTAATATTCCTTCCATCGCTCCCAGCTTAATTGACAGCAGCCGTAATGCCACTGGAGTAGAACCACTGCAGTTACCTTCCTGCACCAACCACTGAACGCCTATCGGCAACAGTTCCTTAGAAAGCCATGCTGTCCCGTTTTCCTGGCGACGTACAACCCTCGCACTTTAAGACAAATTGGTTAACAGGCTGCACTCGCACGCACGTTAGACATGTTGGGTATTGACGCGTGTTCATAATCATCATCAACAGCAGTACATCAGCCATTTGAGCTGATGCTTCGCTGCCATACAGCTATGAGGACCTAACGAATAAATAAGAGAGAGAAGGGGGACTTACCTGAAAACATTAATACCCTAAACACATATTCGGGATCAACGCGTCTACACCTTGTATGGACAACATGCCGTCACAAACAATTGGACATCATGCAAAGATAAGGCGGCATCGGCGAGACAGCTTTTTTGCGGCCTTCACTGCCCCGCGTCATAATCAGCCATTACCCCGCAGATAACTCAGCACCATACAAACTTTAAACAGGGAATCCGACACTCACAGTCTGTGTGTATCTCTCTCTTTTCCTCCTCCTCCGTTGTTGTTGTTGTTGTTGAGAGAGATACACACAGTCTGTG
>CALYDF020009893.1:0-10424 GCA_944474145.2 Dicrocoelium dendriticum
CGTATGCCGTCCAGGTTTGGAGTCCACTTCCGACGTAGAGTTTGGTGGGCGGAAAATTAGGGCTAGTAGGCATGTGTTCTTGCTCCGCAACCAAAGCGAATCAGGAGCGCGGATTTCTGGGCACTCGATAGCTTCACAAAGAAGGTTTGCATTATATCAGTGAATCACACCACTATCCCTTCCAGTTTTATCGTTCCGAAGCAGCAACATACCTGGTAAATGGATCTCAGAATCGGTTAGCTTAAGACTCAACCAGGTCTATGTAAGCATTCCGAGATCAAACAGTCGTAAGGGATGGAATTCTCTAAGTTCGGTCAAGTTACATAAAAGGCTTTGGGCGTTTGAGCACAGATGGGATAAGGTTTTCGTTGTTCGGAGTGCCTTGATGTATGTCAAATTTGTGTTTGTTTTTAAGCCGACCGTTGCGCCGCGGGCCTTTAATTGTTTTCCGGTTTATAAATTTTAGTCGTTGCATGACGTCGTAGAGCGGTCCTGAAAAGATGCTTCGCTCGTGCTGTGCTCTGTCCTGTTCTGTGCCTTGAGTGTCGTTGTGTCGATCTGTCCGCAGGAACCTGCAGGCAAAGAAGTTACGGCGTTTGCAAGTTCCATTGAATTGCTTACCAATCGTGGCCATGCGCCCGTTGTCTTTAGCAGGATCTCGGCTAGCAACCCGGCTCAAACCTTGACGAACTATCCAATAGAATTTGCGTCATTCCTTCGGAGTGTATCACTAGTTTTTATTAACCTTGGACTACAGCCCTTGTAATTAGGTGATGACGGAACACTTATCAACG
The DNA here is from genome assembly GCA_944474145.2 of Dicrocoelium dendriticum. Taxonomy (NCBI): domain Eukaryota; kingdom Metazoa; phylum Platyhelminthes; class Trematoda; order Plagiorchiida; family Dicrocoeliidae; genus Dicrocoelium; species Dicrocoelium dendriticum. The sequence continues at coordinate 795 of CALYDF020009893.1, forward strand.
ATTTGGCAATGACAATGTCCGGAGATCGTGCTTCGCGGATGTAACACCACTGCTCTCGGTCCTAAGTTTGCGCATGGTGATCAGGAGAACCAGTGAACACCGTGAACAAATATGGTTTTCATGTGATCGCTGCAGGAATGCCGTGTTGGTCACATGCTTCTTTTGGGTGATCTTTCCAATGGAGCTGGGAAATATGCGCACTCCGCTTGGTGAGTTGCAAAGACGAACTGCCGAGAGCAGGGCAGTCTCGGTCTCATTCGCTGAGTTCAATATTGTTCAAAGAATTCGAGGTTCGCCATAGTGCACTGCGGTCGGGTGACGCTCCACACATATCAGCATAGTAGGCTCAACCCAAATACCAATCGCCTTGTAGATGAAACTCATGGTTGCGATCGACTAGCAACTGGTCTTTTATTTTGCCAAGTTTGGACTCGGGAATATTAATACTTACAAGATCTAACGCAGCGTGGTTTTGTCTATCAAATGTTAGTTATAAAGTTGTTGTTGGTAATTTGGACTGCTAAGAAGGCACCACTGAAGTTGATGATGAAAGCTGCGTCGCCCCACGTGTGCTCGATACAGAAAATGGAACTACGTGTGCCGTTCCCGTTGTGCTTATCGAGGCAAGCGATGCATACGTTACCTGCTTGTTAGTCACACCGGATTGCCTCCGGCTCTGAGCTGTCGGTGTCATAGCTGGATCTCCAGGTGAAGCGTCCATGGTTGGAGGAGTGGAAGCAGGCATGTTTGAGGCTTGTCCGCGTATGGGAGTGAGGTGACCGGGAGGATTTAGTGACACAGACGCTGCAGTGCGGTTAGAGCGATTGCTCTCTTCTTCGGCTTAGACACGCAGCATATGTTGGCTGTTTGACGTAGTAGCGTGGCCATATTTACCTCGATATTAGTAATTACAAAATGCGCAGTTATCTCAGTCATCCTATCGCATTTCTTCCTGATCAAAGATCAACAGTTGACAACTAGAATGAGGACATATTGGAAAAAGCCAAAGGTGTCAGCCACTTTGTTTGTCTCCATTTTTGAACGGATTTGTCTTTACAGTGCGGCTAGCACAGGTCACGCCGATCTTAAGGACTTACGGCAATTTTCTGAAGTATGTACGCTGTGTTGCACCATGTTTGGAACGCTGGTTTCCCAGTTTTCATTTGTAGCCAGGTCCATTCGAGTGATCTTTGTGATAATGATGCTCGCGTTTGATGGATGTTACATGAGCCAGGCGTGCACGTGACACCAAACACGTCAAAACACGCACACGAGTTATGAGTTGTTCAAACCGTGCCAGGGTCAGTCAGCCGAGGCAGATGGAGGTCTCATCGCCCATCTTACGCGCGGTCGCGCGCCGCCTACCGGGTTTAGGGATCAAACGTCTAGCGGTTGAACGCACACACCCACAGGAAGAGGCGGCCTCTGTTGAGAGGCCTTACCTTACTTGATGATAAAGTTGATAAGCTGATAAACGTCCCTAAGTGCCTCAGACGCGATGTTCAGTAGATGAGCAAACCAAAATGATTGTAAATTTGTTATGCCACGACTTTCAGGGGTGGTTTTCGGGTAGTGTGGGAGTCCTCAGCTTTTTAATCCGGATGAGACAAAAATGTTTCTTGAAAAGCGCAGGTTTGATGTGGTTACACACGTGGAAGTCGACAAAGAATATGCCAAAACAGAGAACTGGAGCAACGGTAGAATTCACACAAGTTAGATAAAAGAAGTAGGGACCCCTGAGTAGAGATCGTCGAACTAGTTCCAACGAGCACACACACAATATTGTATGGGGAGAATTGGAGTGGCCACAGAGGGCGAGGCGAGAGCCGAGTTAAAGTGCGGTCACAATGCGCGTGTACGCAAACCATATTGTGATAAATCAGAAATACACCCATATCCTCATTACAGGAGATTTCAACATATATGGGTGGGAATCTGCATAAACCAAACGGGAAAATTTTAAGGCCTATTTGTAAGGGCAAATCTCTAGCATACCCCTATACAACCACATCCCCGTTCCCACCTGGTTAAGAACAGCGAATAATCAACCAATGTTAGACGTAGTGCTCACCAGCTAGGACTCATGGATGATGGGCTAAATGTATGCAGTCCATTGGGTTGAAGCGATCACGTGACTTCACTGTTCTATTATACTTGCTACGCCAAATACCAGGATGCAGAGCCCGAAAAGATGCAATCTATTGCGCACTGGCCCGTACTGTCCGCATTCGTTAAAAGCGCTAGTTGGACTTCTATGATTGAGTGAACTACAGAGATAGTTTGGGAAACATACTTGAAGAACTACATCACTAGCCACCAAAGCATCAGTGTCAAAAGCTTTTCACCATCACATCAGACCAAAATCCTTCCTGAGAAACCAAAGACGACAATTTATGGCATTGAAGGATTGGACATGGCGTGTTTACAAAAAAATTCCAACGCAGAAAATTGGACAGCGTACGTAGTTCAACGCAATTATTCTGTGCAGTTGGTTCGTAAAGACAAGGTAACACACCAACAGGTGCTAGAGAAACGATTCTGTTCGAGCCGCAAGCTTCTTTATAGACACGTGAATAGCCTTCGCAGTGCAGCGCGTAATCACATCACTCGGTAAGTTTGGTGGGTGTACACACAGTGAGAGAGGCGGTCAACGCCACAGGGGTCCAGTACTTACCTACTTTCTAAGGGATACGAGCCTCAAACGTTGTCCCTGCTTCTCATTCCACTATGCGTTTTACTCAGTGTCACGTTCACTGCAGAAACGGTGCTGAAAAACGACTATCTTTGCGTACATACACGAGTCAGATGCTGACACTATACCGCCTCGATAAGCTAATAGGTCTAAAGATCCATATTCGTCCCGATTTGGATCCGCCAGACAGAGAAAAACTGAAGTCCGTTGTCGTGGCTGAAACGGCGGACTGATAGTGGAGAAATCAACTTCCACATTGTAAATTTTCGGGTAGTTCCCCGGGTCTGCCGAACCAGGATCAACTGGTCAATAACACTTCGTGCACATCCGTCGGTTCCAACTACTGCCTGCGCGTAGCCTTCACAAATGTTTGTAGTTTAAGGAGCAAACGTGACGACGTATTTCATTTCGTTGCCACTCGTCCTCCGGACGTACCAGGACTGGCCGAAACGAAGTTAGATCCTGGAGTCATAACCCATGAAGTCCAGATCACTGGCTACTCGTGCTTCCGGTGCAACAGAATATCAAACAAGCGAGGCGACGTGCCGTCATATATTTAGTTTTTGCTGTGCAGGAGACTGGTACACACGTATCGCAGCGAAAATAGCCTATGCGAACAGTTATGTTGCTCGATCCGCCTGAGACAGGGCGAACTGTTTGTAGCTGCGGTTTATCGCAACCCGTGAAGTCGATGTCTGGATTGATAGCTGCAGGTCAAAAACTACATGGGTGATTTTAACTTAGCTCGAATACGGTGGACTGAGGTTCAACTTCTCCCCGGGCACTTTGAAACCGAGGCGTAGTTTGCGTGGATGGTATTTGAAACTGGGGCAGCACAACATGTCAGCCAACCGACGCGCGCTACACTGCACTCCTCACCATCGTGCATGGACCTACTACTAACGAACTGCGAACAATGTGCAGATGAAATTCAGGTCTTGGAGCCTCTGGCAGCTGGTGACCACTTGATGGTGTTAGCCAGCTTAGAGGTGCTGCTACTCTACTCGCATCCGCCGGAGCCGTCGAACAATTATTGGAAGACCGAGTTCAATGGACTCAAGCAAGCTGCCATTGAAATGGATTGGTCGCTGCCGCAGAATTCATCTGTTGAAGCTTGTTGGTATGTTATAAAAGAGGGTGTGCAATCGTCATGCGCTCGTTTAGTACCCCCTCAAGTATCGGAACGCTGGACTAATGAAGCTACATTGGTTCGAGAGAGTATGGTCAGTGGGCTCGAGGGCGACGTGTATTGTGGAATCAATTTCCGGTTTCTGGTTCCGCTGACGAGTATGAGGCGTACAAAACGCAGCAGAATCTATGCAACAGCGCGAAAGTGTCGGCATTTCGAAGAGAAGCTTGCAACCTCAGCAAAAACAGTTCCCAAAAGGTTTGCTTTCGTGAAGCCGCTCCTGAGGCCCGAAAGTGAGGTAGTTGTGGCAGAGGGCACCGACAGCCAGCCTCTGACTTCCAGCATCGAACATGTGTTCGCATTGGCAGAGTACTCCGCTTCCGTATTTACAAGCGGGCATGCGTCAATGCCGAGCTCGACGTGTGCAGCCCCTAATGTACTCGGGTAACTGGACTGCGGTGTAGATGTCCGCAGTCTACTCATCAGTCTTAATGGCACCAAACCTGCCGGACCCGACGGACTTCAGCTGCTAATTTTAAAGTCCTTATCGAACATAATCTAACCTGCCATGACGGATCCGTTCAGCAGATCTCTGTCCGAGGGTGCATTGCTGAACCATTGGAAATACTCGGAAATGAAGCCGATTTCAAAAGGCGGTGACCCACGTAATGTGGACAATTACCGGTCGTTTTGTCCCACCTCTATTTTGGCGAATGTGCTCGAGAAGATTGCAAAGAAGTATCTTCTTCATCTGCTGGAGTCGAATGATCTCCTAAAGCCGGCACAGCACGCTTCATGAAAGGCCGCACGTGCATCACTAACCTGCTGTAGACGCGGTAGAAATGGTTGCAAGCTTTGAATCGGGGTAAGAAAGTGGATGTTAGCTACATTGAACTCCACAAAACTTCCGATAAAGTGAACCATGAGGTCGTGTTCCACAAGTTGAGGATGTGTGGTGTAGGTGGCGCACTGCACCAGTGGATCAGTGACTTCCTTATTGACAGAAGATGGCGGGTACAGGTGGATGACCACCTAACGGAATGGTACCTGTCCACTAGTGGCGTACCTCAAGGCACAGTACTGGGGCCCATGTTATTCCTGATCCACATCGACGAAGTACCTCAGCTTCTTCGGTCGCCTTGCGCATTAGTGGATAAGTTGAAGATTTGGAAAATCATTGATTCTCCTGGCGACTGTGACGTCCTTCAGAAGGACCTCGACCGCCCATCCCTGTGGACTGCAGAAGTTGACCTACCAGTCAACACGGCCAAGTCCTCGTTTACGAGCCTGGGGAGGGATAGTAATGGGCGCGCGTACACCCTGGTCAGCCACTCATTGCATCCCACCAGTTCCGTGAAGGATCTAGGCGTTCTCTCACGCTGTAATTTGAAGTCTGTCGACAACACGGACAGACTGTACGCAAACGGACTACGCCTGCTTTGGGCATTTAGACGCAGTTTCCGCACTTGGTCTGGAGAGATTGCCACCCGTCTGTTCTCTTCCATAATAAGACCGGTATATATATATATATATATATATATATATATATATATATATATATATATATATTATACACAATCTGTGGTACAGATATTGTGCCATCGGAATCATGGCTGAATAGGAAAACAATATGAATAATAAGAAAAGAACAACAGGAAATGTTATTTTTTGTCAAGTTTACCACTCACAGTTTTTGAAATTTTTTTTCAGTTTGTTCTCTTTCAGGGGGAGGAAGAAGGGACACCGCAACACACTGATGCACACGTCTGCCATTGACATCGATCTTGAGCCATAACTTCCAAGGTTTTCAACCAGCAAGTATCCTCATCTCTCGGACCCCAACCAGGTAGTCGACAACAACCGGCCGAGGCCAGCTGTTTCGTCAACTTTTTCATGCGGCTTCTCCATGTTGTAGGCTGTCCACCAGACCGTCTCTTCCAGCCCTGTCCAGCAAGTGCAAACAACGCACGACGGGGGTAACGCTGGACAGGCATGCGCAATACGTGTCCCAACCACCGCAGTTGATGCAGTGAGATGAGCTCCTCGAGCGAGTGGCTTCCACGTCCCAAGACAGGCTGTCTAACTTCCAAATTGCTTACGTGGTGCTGCCACCACACACGGGAAATGGACCGCAGAGAGCGGTGCTCGAAGACGGATAGCCTGCGCAAGTCATCTTTACGAATAGGCCAGGTCTCGCATCCGTACAACAGTACAGCACGAACAGTTGCACAATAGACCGGTGCTTGAGTACGGCTCACCCGCCTAACGTCCGATCACAATAGGTGAGGTGCAGAGACTGAAACGTGTCCAGCATGTAGCTATCCGGCTCATCCCCAATTTACGGTGTATGCCGTACGAGGACCGATGTAGGAGACTAGGGCTTTATACCCTGTCATATCGTCGGTTCCGCGTTGATCTCATTATGACGCACCGGATACTGCACCTATGCCAATTCCCTATATTTAGGCCGTTGCTACACGTTCGCGCATCAAGCAGCACATGAAGACACTGGTAGGAACTAGTGGTACTGGATTTAAAGCGCATCGCTCACCCTCTGTGCTTCAAGCGGCGAGTGGTGAAATATTGGAACAAGTTGCCAGAGACGCTGGACAATGAAAAATGATATAGTACGCGTAAAAAGCGATTGTTTTACAAGTCCCGTAGGATGGTGGAAGTGAAAGTAAACATAAGTGTAAATCGTCAATTTAAGTGTCTAGTGATTCAGGTGCCCCTTATTCATATAAACATTGTAGAATGTGTACTGAATTGTTACTGTAGAGTAATATGGGAAGTAATATGAGGAAGGCACGTCTTCAGAACAAAAGAAACGACAACGCTTACTCGTGCGCCGCTTTCCTGGACTGAGGTAATTGATGAATGCAGTTGTAATATATCCGAAACTATATTCCACAACAGCCGTGTGTAAGTAGTGAAGCACAAAAGCTGAGAGTGAGCACCGTTTGTTCGCGTTTGGTTGACGTAGACATCTCTGATTATGTAGTGTAATGTAAGTGGATAAGCGAATCATCCAGACGTCTTTTGAATACCGTTAGTGTGAGGAAAGAAACAACGGATGTGGGAAGAGCATTCCAGTGTTGACATACACCAAGGGAAAAGAAATTTCGGCGGCATTCCAACCGGCGGTATTGTGTGTCCAGCTTTAGATGGTGTCCACTGAGTGTGGTATTACTATTCAGCTTTAGTGGGTGACGAGGAGAATGGTTTGGATTCCTCAGGATCATAAAAGTCATTATCAAGTCGCCACGGAGGCGTCGATATTGTCCACTGTAGACCCCGAGGGTTTTCAGCCCCAATCGATAAGGGAGATGAAACAGACCCTTTACGTTCTTGGTCGCCCTTCGTTGTGGCAGTTCAAGTGCGGTAAGGTCTTGCTTTTGCCATGGCTGCCAGGCGTGGATGGCGTACTCAGAATGAGGCCGAATGTGGGCGTTGAGCTTTTGAGAAAAAAATGAAAGGATCGAAGCGCCCAAATACCCTCCGCAAAAGGCCAAGGTTTTGGTTAGCATTTTTGTAGGCTTTCTCGGCCTGACGGGAACAGCCCGAATCTTCCTGAACTATCACGCCTAGATCGCATTCCGTTGAAGTGCGCTGCAATATTTGATCCTCCAGTCTGTATTCAAAGTGGCTTTATGGCGTATGCTCAGCACCTTGCACTTTGTAGCATTGAACCGAAGCAGGTTCGGAGTCGACCATTCGTAGACCCTGTCAAGATCATACTGAAGTGCTGCATTGTCGTTGGTTATTCTAATGGCTCGCCATATCTTGAGATCATCAGCGAAGAGTAAGGAGTTGGAGGTGATTACTGTCGTGAGATCGTTTGTGTAAATCAGGAACAGTCGTGGACCAAGTACTGAGCCCTGGGGCACTCCGCACTTAACGTCGATTGGGTCAGAGATGACGTCGCAAACTCTTACATTCAGATGTCGTTGAAGCAAGAAGTTACCTATCCAACCGAGGATTGGGTCACCAATTCCACAACACTGCAGCTTGTGAAGGAGGATATGGTGGTTCAGACGGCCGAAAACCTTTGAGAACTCCAGATATACTGCGTCAACACCTACGCCGCTGTCAACGGTCTCAGTCCAGCTGGATCTAGTAAGTAGCAAGTTTGAAGTGCAAGATCGGTTCTTGCGAAATCCATGTTGTTCTTGTGATATGATATTGCGTTCCTCCAAAAAGTTCACCAGGGCTTCGGCAACAATCGCTTCCATGAGTTTGGTGAGCACCGGAAGTAGTGTTATCGGGCGGTAGTTGGCCGGATCTGTACAACTTCCTCCCTTATGGATGGGAGTGACGATGCCCTGCTTCCACATTGTTGGCACCCGCATTTCATCGAGGCATCGTTGAAAGAACTTGCAGAGTGGGTTTGCCAGGTTTATTGCAGCCAATTTCAAGGCTTTTGGACTAATATTAGCAACACTGGGAGAGGTATGCTCGCGCAGGGCAATTAGCCTTTTCATAACATCCGCAGTCGTAAACATAATGTGGCTAAGTCCTGGTGGTGGTACAACGATCGGGAACAATGTATGCGGCGATGTGTTCTGGAAATTCGGGGCGAATTGATGACCTAGGACGTTGGCCGCCTCGGTTGCGGTTTACGCGAGTCCACATAACGTGTGTAAGGCAGGAATTCCTCGCTGCTCTTTGCGGAGCTTGTTTATATGTCTGTACAGGAGCTTGGGGTTAGAAAGAAATTGCTCAGCTAGATTCTGTTGGTGCTGTATTTTATCTCCGCGTACCAGGTTTATGCAGTGATTCCTTTGGATTGTGTAGGCTTTCCATGTTTCGGCACTCGATGACTCCTTATATCCTCGCCAGAGTAAGTTCCTCCTGACGATACACTTGCGTGTCCTGCTGCGGATGAATGATCTTACTGTCTTCGCGCACGAAGGTCTTTTCCTAGAAGCACTCACTAGTTAATAACGTGTTGAACTGGTGAGCAAATTCAGACCAGGCGACATCGGGGGATCATTCTGCTAGAAATGCCCAGTTTGTAGCATTTATAAGTTTGATTATAGCGCCGTAATCTGTAATGAGCTGACACTCCTCGGTGTTTTCTGAGGAATACTCTGCATAACAGATGTAATTGAACATGAGGGTTGCATGGTCGCCACGGCATAAAGGACTATCCACCGATGCCGTTTCGATCATAAGCTATTCATTGGTGAATACGAGATCCAGAACACCCGGTTTGTTTCCCGTCCTAAATCTTGTTGGAGATGTGATGTGATTGTAGAGCGGTAGTCCACTAATTATTTCCAGTACTTCCATTTTTAAGTGTTCCTTGATACAGGCTAAGATTTCTATGGTATGAATATTGGAGTCACCAACCAGGAGAATGTGGCTGTACGACTGCGAGAGAATGGTCTTCATTGTAGAGACTAGGCGGTTGTCCATTTCCAAAGTAGCCGACGGAAGGCGATACACCACACCCAACATATGAAGACGACACCAAAGCACATCAAGAATCTGAACCTCTGGGTCATCGATGAGATCACTGTGTAGTTCGCTGCGATAATAAAGTAGTACTCCACCTCCTCCATTTGATTGTTGCGTAGAATAGACATCCCAGGTTGTGCGATTTCAGCATCACTGATAGTCTCATTCAACCAGGTCGCAGTTATGATAACATGGTCCCTTGACTTGGAGGCCTGACGCAGGCGAAGCTCCGTCAGTTTGCTTAAAAGACCTTGTGCGTTAGCATAAAAACAGGAGAGTGATTCACAGGTTAGAAGGTTGTTTGTGGATGTAAACAACAGGTTTGAGACTTGGCCGACCCTCTTCTCCT
>CALYDF020009894.1:0-10452 GCA_944474145.2 Dicrocoelium dendriticum
CTGTGCTGCTTCTGCTGGACCGACACATCCGCCACTGGCGCGATTTTGAAGGCGGGCTGTTGTTCATGGGGACCGACACATCCGCCACTGGCGCGATTTTGAATACGGGCTGTTGTTCATGAGGACAACCTGTTTCTGCGTTCTGAAAAAGTAATCTTTTTAATGGAGGAATTTCTTTCGCAACGTGTTTCCAAGGTGTTCAAAACCTCAAAAAATGCAAAATAGGATCTGTACCATGCTTAATTACAAAGTTGACTAAAAGTGTAAAAGTTGAAACATGACATTAAGTAAGGCGTTAAAAAGGAAAGATTGTAAAATATGGTTTATGTAAGTCTTCGGCATGTATTTCATAGGAGAATACATTCGGAGAATGTATGGTTAATGTTGCAAGACATAGGGGTCGACGTTGACTAGCTGGCTTATGGAAGCGTGGATGGATTTCTAGTGCAGCTTGCAGTTGGCTTTGGTAACGGTATAATGGATATGATGAAGAGATTCCTCGCTAATGGATAGATAAAGCAGTGTGTATGTGTAATAATGGTAAATGCGGTTTAAAGCTCTCTCTCTGTCTATATTAATATATATATATATACATATATATATATATATGAATATATGTATCTATATGTGTAATAATATATTTATGTATACCTAAGTATGTATGTAAATATATTGGACCAGAAACATGTATATATGGATACGTATGGTTGGCGGCATCCGGTTTCAGATTTGCCTGTCACTGTGGCAAGCAACAGGACGCCTGCGCCTACAGAGGGACCATGGATGGCTTGCGCTGAACCACCCACAGCTCCAAACACATACCCCATATCCATTGTAAACCCGAAGGAATAAGACCGGGAGGCATGCGGATGGGAACCACGTTTCATCAACGGAGCCGGCCCACACTCCTTCACAGCCAAACACAAGCACACTGTATTTGGGGAATCAAGCGCACACAAGGCGGTGGCTGGACGGTAGTCCGCTCCACACTGAGTGCATGGAACCGCTCTTTGAGCCCAGCACGGCCACAAGGACCGTGCACCCCGTCCCCTCCAGCAACGACCAACTGTCTCCTGGAGCCAGTATGAACGATGTAGTGGGTAATAGACAGGTAGGCACCTTGTCAACATGCACATCAAGCGCATCCACACCGGGGATATCAAACAACAGCCAAACACTTGAGAGAAAGAGAGACTGAAAAAGAGAAAAACTCGATTAATGCGTAAGGAAACGGTGATATAAACCTTAATTAAATAGCATATGTAATAAGTTGTTTACAAACAAATCCTAGCTAAGTGCACGAGGTCAGGAAATATAGTTCACGGAATGCCATGAACACAAATATGCTGAGGAAATCGAATACAATTGGCTTAGGCGAAGTGTGCAGGTTTGTAGTGGTTATTAATCTTTTGCATTTTGTATTTCTTGTCATCCATTTTATCATGACATCTTTTGTACAGTTTGTTTGAATTAATGAGCAAAATATACACTTCTTCGCGCCCCGCGTTCCTTCGTGCTGATTTCTGGCTGTGCTGCTTCTGCGTGTGTACGGTGCCGTCCAGTCTGCTTGAAAATCGGATAGTATATTCGGAATTATTATCGAACGTCTATTTCCATTGTGCTCGACGTGTGTCACAGGTATAGCGCAACCTACGACTCGAACTCGACTGTGCTTAAACTGTGAGTTGACCCTCTCCAACTTTTTGCCTTTTATTAAGGGGTTGAAACCTTCCTAATATTTTTCGACCACTACATAAATTGGTGACCCTGCCTTATTTTTTTGAACACGTATTTTTCTTAGTCATGTCGGACCATACCCCATGTGTTTTTACGGACAATTCCGTCGAACTCTCGCTTCCTAACTTTGACACTTCCAATCCACGCGTATGGTTTATTTAGGTGGAAGCCACTTTTCGATGCCGTAAGATCACTTCACAGTCTTCCATGTTCTCTTACGTCGTCTCGCGCTTACCTGTCTCCATTGCATCTGAAGTCATTGATATTCTTGACCCTATGCCTGTTGAATTGCCGTATGATAAACTTAAAGCAGCTATCCTTAAACGCACAACTGCGTCTGACGAAGCTCGTCTGCAACAGTTACTTTCCGGCGTCGAGCTTGGCGATCGCACCCCATCCCAGCTTCTAAGGCACATGCGTTCCCTAGTTGGTTCGTCGAAACTCGACGATTCCATACTCCGCCAACTTTGGACCAAATGTCTTCCGGCAAACATCACAGCGATATTATCAGTTCTTAGCGACGATATCACGCTGGAGAAGCTCGCAGAAGCTGCGGACAAAACGCACGAATGTTTCTTTAAGAGTACTCTTAATCATCTAACTGAGTCCACCACAGCCAGCTCATCCCCTAGCACTACGCTTGATTCGATAAATGATAGAATATCCCGTCTAGAACTCAGCATGTCTGCTATTCGACGTGAACGCACTCCCAGCCGAAGCAGTCCTCGTGCTCCGCGTCGCAGCACATCACGCTCACGTCAGCGCTCATACTGCTACTTCCACCGTCGCTTCGGTAAATCAGCACGTAACTGTCGTCCGGGATGCAAATATCCGAAAGGAACTTCGATTTCGCAACCGGGAAACGCCAAAGCCAGCCAGTAATGGCGACGGCTGTCGCTGGCCAAATCCTCAGTCACCTTCTATACGTGTTCGACTCCACGATTAAACTTCATTTTTTGGTCGATACGGGCGCAGAAATCAGCGTTATACCACGTTCGTTGGAAAAACGCCCTCTGCAACAAGCCGGACTTACGTTACAGGCGGCTAACCAGACCAAGATTGCGACATACGGCCAGAAGCTGTTACACCTAAGCCTTGGTTTACGACGCGACTTTCCTTTTATCTTTACCATCGCAGATGTCCAGAAACCCATACTTGGCATCGACTTCCTTAGCAAATTCGGCCTCGTTGTCGACCTACGTTGCAGGAAGTTACGGGACGACAGCACTTCGCTCACTGTCCCTTGCCATCTCGCCCCAGTCACTTCCATTGGACTTCGCGTACTCATGCCAGACTCTACGCCGTATTCCTCATTGCTTTAGCAATTTCCGTCTTTGGTCCGTTCTAATACCGACTCCACCGAGCCTAAACACGAGGTTCGTCATCATATCGTCACCACAGGTCCACCCGTGTCAGCCAAACCGAGACGTCTTCCACCTGACAAACTCCAAGCGGCTAAACGCGAATTCGAGCACATGCTCAACCTCGGAATCATTCGCCCGTCCAACAGTTGTTGGGCTTCACCGCTTCATCTTGTACCCAAAAAGTCCGGTGATTGGCGTCCATGCGGTGATTACCTGGCACTCAACGCCGTTACTATTCCCGACAGATACCCTATCCCTCATATTCATGATTTTTCATTGGGATTGTCCGGGAAATCAGTCTTTTCCAAGATTGACCTTGTGCGAGCGTACCATCAAATTCCAATGGCATCTGAGGACATTGCTAAAACGGCCGTTATCACACCTTTCGGTTTGTACGAGTTCATTCGTATGCCTTTTGGCCTTTGCAATGCGGCACAGTCCTTCCAGCGCTTCATGGACCAGGTCCTCCGTGGTCTAGACTTTGTTTTTGTCTACATTGACGATGTTCTCATAGCCAGTGCCACGCCAGAAGAGCACTTGAATCACCTCCGACAAGTATTTGAACGCTTCGACCATCACGGGATAACCATTAATCCTGATAAATGCCTATTTGGTCAATGTTCCGTCGATTTTCTTGGTCACAAAATCGATAGCAAAGGTATTAGTCCCATCCCTGAGAAAACCCAGGCAATCATGGACTATCCACTGCCCCAATCCGTTAAAAACCTGCGCCGATTCCCTGGCATGGTTAATTATTACGGAAGCTTTATTGCCAATTGTGTTGCTGTTCTTCAGCCTTTGGCTGATTTACTTAAAGGTAATCCAAAGAAGTTCATCATTACGCCAGAAGCCGAAACAGCGTTTGTTGCCATCAAGCAGAAGTTAAGCCAGGTAACTTCCCTGAGCTACTTGGACACCGACGAGAAAGCCACTCTCGTTCTCAAGACTGATGCCTCACAATCCGCTGTCGGTGCTGTACTTCAACAACTAATTGGCAATGAGATTCAGCCGTTGTCTTTCTTTTCTCGGAAGCTACAACCAGCACAAACGAGATATAGTACTTTCGGTCGCGAACTTCTCGCGATGTACTTGGCCGTCAAACACTTTCGTCACGTCGTTGAAGGACGACGTTTTGTAATTCTGACGGACCACAAGCCGTTGGTCTACGCTTTTCGCGCCGCTTCCGATCGCTATTCTCCGAGAGAGACACGACATCTGGATTACCTCTCACAATTTTGTGTCGATATTCGCTACCTTGATGGTCCAAATAATGTTGTCGCTGATGCACTTTCACGTGCTCACATACATCAACTATCGTCCTCACCAATAGACCTTGAGGAAATGTCTGTTGCTCAGAACAACGATCCTGAACTCGCTCAGCTTCGATGGAATACCACATTGAAATTCTTGCAATTACCAGTTTTAAACTCAGACGCAAGGATTCACTGCGATGCCTCCACCGGTAAGCCAAGACCGTTTGTTCCACAGTCTTTCCGGCGAACCGTATTTGACCATTTTCATGGACTATCGCATCCTAGCATTCGATCCACTGTGAAGTTGATTACTGATCGTTTCATCTGGCCTAGTATGTGATATGATATCCGTCAATGGGCTAAACACTGTCTCAGCTGCCAGAGCAGCAAAGTACACAGAAACACTATTTCTGCCCCCGGAACATTCTCACTACCTGAGTCACGTTTTAGACATGTCCACCTAGACATAGTCGGACCGCTTCCTCCATCGAACAATTTCACTTTCATTTTGACTTGTGTTGATCGTTTTACTCGTTGGCCGCATGCCATTCCTTTACGTGACATATCTTCAGAATCTGTCGCCCGTGCATTTTTCGATTCATGGATTTCCTTTTTCGGTGTACCATCTACGATCACTACAGATCGAGGATCTCAGTTTAGTTCCACCTTGTTCCGCGACTTGAATCGTCTGTTGGGTTGTACCCACATTCGAACAACTGCTTATCATCCCGCTTCGAATGGCCTTGTCGAGCGTTTCCATCGACAGCTTAAAGCCGCCATCACAGCTAATTCACCTGATCCACAGTGGTCTGAACGCATCCCAGCTGTCCTTCTTGGTATCCGTAATACCGTCAAAGAGGATATTGGATGCAGCCCTGCCGAACTCGTCTTTGGCACCACTCTCAGACTTCCAGGTGAGATGATTTTGGATTCCCGAGTCACTGGTGAGATAGATCCTGTGTCCTACGCCGAACGTCTCAAACAACACTTCCGAACAGTTCGACCTACGTCTACTCGCTTCACTGCCCGCGAACAACGAATTCATCCGGACTTACACACTTGTCCTTTTGTTTTCATTCGCATTGATGCAGTTCGCAAGCCGTTGACACCCCCTTATGAAGGTCCTTTCAAAGTATTGTCACGGAAACCTAAATACTTCATACTGGAAAGGAATGGATCGAAAGAATCTGTGAGTATTGACCGTCTTAAACCCGCTTATGTTGAGCCTGCCGTTACTTTGACGGATCCCAAGTCGTTACCCCCTGTTGGTCAACCGACCGCTTCCAATGCTCCAGCACCTTCATGCGCTCGCCCAACGAATGATCCCAAACACACACGCTCAGGACGTTCTGTGTCTTTCCCCTCCAAACTAGCTGAGTTTGTTCCCTAAATAGCTATATCGAGCGTTACCTTACCAGTTCACGCTCTACGGGGGGAGTTATGTAGTGGTTATTAATCTTTTGCATTTTGTCTTTCTTGTCATCCATTTTATCATGACATCTTTTGTACAGTTTGTTTGAATTAATGAGTAAAATATACACTTCTTCGCGCCCCGCGTTCCGTCGTGCTGATTTCTGGCTGTGCTGCTTCTGCGTGTGTACGGTGCCGTCCAGTCTGCTTGAAAATCGGATAGTATATTCGGAATTATTATCGAACGTCTATTTCCATTGTGCTCGACGTGTGTCACAGGTATAGCGCAACCTACGACTCGAACTCGACTGTGATTAAACTGTGAGTTGACCCTCTCCAACTTTTTGCCTTTTATTAAGGGGTTGAAACCTTCCTAGTATTTTTCGACCACTACAGGTTAATGGAATAGAGTACTGGTAGACATTTATATGAGAAAGAAAAGTATTAAAGCAAAAACTGTAAACCAACCCACCACCTGAAATAAAGAGACTTAGCATGCAAGCACGCGGTTAGTAAATCGAATTCAGCGTGCCTACAAACGCTGTGCCGGCTCGCCGTAATTCTCTGTAGGACCCGTCGTCGCTTCTGTAGTGGCCCCAAAGGACCTAGCTCATGGCCCACTAGATATTTACATGAGATTTGTATATATATATATATCTGTTACAACGATATGTATATGCTGATGCATAATGTGTATAATTATGTATATATAAATATACATATATATATATGCGTAATAGGAACTGTATATATATATATATATATATTGCACTGAAAGGCACATGTGTGTATAAATGCATGGGTTTTTGACTATTGTATACAAGATTGATAAGAACGAACGTAACCAAAATGAACGTTATATAAGGATGCAGTGTTAGTCTCTGTACTGAAGCATGCTGTTTGCATTATTCCTGTGATATAGTAGATGGGAAATATATCCCGATTTATATTTTGCATGGTAATCAAGTAATCCCATATCGCAAATGGTTATGCGATAAACATTTGCGGTTTATGAATATATGTATGTGTATATGCATCTGTATATATGTGTATATATATATATGTATATATATATGTATATATATTATATGTGTGCCCCATGCTGAGGCTGATGTTGCATTCTTGATGCTTCTTCACCGCAGTTGGGCTAAACCAACTTACACTTAAACTAGGTCTCTTTAAGCTGCATAAATTTCATTCCAGTTTATTTGGTTCGTTTTCCCTATCTGAATAGTCTTCTATTAGCTGGCCACGTCGCTTACGCTAATTGCGCTTATCCTCCGTAATGTTATTGCGTTTGTAGCATTTTTGAGTAACTTGTGGACATTTTTTCCTTATCACGGATTCATTGCTAACCAACTTACTTCATATGCTAACTTAGCGAAGAGTTATGCCACCCACCGTATCTGTATGCATTATTGGATTTATGTTATTTCATTTTGTCGTTTCAAGTGATTGGCTGTTGCGTGCTATCCCCGGTGTGGCTGCGCTTGATGTGCATGTTGACAAGGTGCCTACCTGTCTATTACCCACTACCTCGTCCATACTGGCTCCAGGAGACAGTTGGTCGTTGCTGGGGGGGACGGGGTGCACGGTTCTTGTGGCCGTGCTAGGCTCGAAGAGTGGTTCTATGCACTCAGTGTGGAACGGACTACGGTCCAGCCACCGCCTTGTGTGCGCTTGATTCCCCAAATACAGCGTGCTTGTGTTTGCCTGTGAAGGAGTGTGGGCCGGCTCCGTTGATGAAACGTGGTTCCCATCCACATGCCTCCCGGTCTTATTCCTTCGGGTTTACACTGGATATGGGGTGTGTGGTTGGAGCTGTGGGTGGTGCAGCGCAAGCCACCCATGGTCCTTCTGTAGGCGCAGGCGTCCTGTGGCTTGCCACAGTGACAGGCAAATCCGAAACCGGATGCCGCCAACCATATACATATATATATGTATATATATATATGTAAATATACATATATATATACATACATGTATTTAAAAGTCGCAAATGTATATCGCATAACCAATTGCGATTTATACATATACATATAAATGGGATGATCTATTGTTTCGCATTTACCTTTGGTATGTGCTATAGCCTTTAGTCACGCAAGGGAAAAGGAGTTCGCATGGCTTGATGGTATGTGATTGCGAAATCCGGTGATTTCTGAGCGGAATAGGTGTTATGCAAGAAAGTGGGTTCAAGAGGCAGTGGGTATGGAGCAATGAATATGGCGTCCTTAAGGGTGACTTACTTAATGGATGGCGTTATGGAAAGAGGGGGAAATGTACATCCGAAAACCAAACAGCAAAAGCTACGTAATTTCTACGTCTGTGTGTGTAATAACTGGAACAGAATAGTCGGTATAGTTAACGCTAATGATATATACGGCTATACTTTAGTGTCTTGGATAGCATGGGAACACAACGTAATACATGAGATGTTAATGTGCGGCGCAAGCTGTTGCCCACATAATGCTGACGTATTTGCATGGCTACATCAATAAATGAACATATCTAAATGGTATATTCTGGAAGTGGTCGTGATATGGTACTGAAGTAGGCAATCCCTTGTTAAGACGGTGTTTGATTATATGACAAGTGCGCAGACGGGACGCTCAAACCATATGCAAATATTCTCGTGTAAGTGGGGAGCGTTCGGAACGCTCATCACCCACGAAGCTAGAATACTGAAAAATGGTTCATCAAATATCGTTACAGTAGGAGGGGATGGCTCATGAAGGTGAGCCTTGCTAAGTGTCATAGCACTAAAGAAACAGTATTTAGCAATAATGGACGGATGCAACGACATGCTGCAGGTTGAAAATGGCTGCGAAAGGTTAACTTACCGGTTTGTTTTTGCAGGACGACTTTGTTCGCATGCGTCGCGGGGTTGCGAGCACGTGTCCATGTATGAATGCCACCATACGTGATCTGAAGATTACGGAGCCACCCACGGAACCTGTGAGCTTGTAGTCAGCCGCAAGGAGATAGCGGTAGCTCGCATACTTCCATTCGGCTGTGGGACGACAAGACACGGATTCAGTGGGTGGCCCTGAAAAGGGCCGTTGCTCCGTTCTCCAAGGAATGGTAATAGTGTGGTAACTGGAAGGCGAGGGAAGACCGGACAAGATGCTATGATAGGATACGTCCGATGCACGTACATAACATGAAATCTAAAAGATAAATGAGGATGGACAATGAATGTAACCTGCGGCGGCGGTTTATGGTCTTGTCGCACGGCGCCAGCGGTACTTTGGAGGAGACTCTGTGGCAGCGTGAGGTAGTAGGTCAATGGGCGACACAAAGCAATCGCTGTGAAGACAAGGTGATGATGGAAATCAATGTTTCCCAAAGCTACGTATCAATGCAACACCGCATGGCGGCTGCACGACTGTGAAGCAGGCTGTGTAGCAGCGCTAGGTGGGAACCCAGTGGGCGGTGCATATCAATTGCTCTGAAACGTAGGTAAGTATATAAAATCGATTTTACCTGTACCTGCGCGTCAATGGAACATCACATGGCGGCGGCATGACTTGGGGGGGATGCTCTGTGGCAGCGCGAGGGAAGAACGCAGAGGATGACGCATATCAGTGGCTGTGCAAGAGCGATGAGCATGAAAAATCAATGTTACCTGTAACTACGTATGAATGCAACATCACATGGCGGCGGCATGACTTGGGAGGAGGGTCAGTGGCAGTGAGAGGTTACAAGGCGGTCGGCGGCAGATATCAGTGGCTCTGAAATAGAGGTGAGCATAGAAAATCTATGTTACCTGTAACTATATATCAATGCAAGATCACATGGCGCGGCAGTACGTGACAGGAGGCTCTGTGGCAGTGAGAGGTTACAAGGCGGTCGGCGGCAGATATCAGTGGCTCTGAAATAGAGGTGAGCATAGAAAATCTATGTTACCTCTAACTATATATCAATGCAAGATCACACGGCGCGGCAGTACGTGACCGGAAGCTCTGTGGTAGTGAGAGGTTACAAGGCGGTCGGCGGATGGCATCATTGGATCTGTAATAAAGGTGAGCATAGAAAATCTATGTTACCTGTAACTACGTATCAATGCAAGATCACATGGCGGCGGCAGGTATTTGGAGGGTGCTCTGTGGCAGTGGCAGGAAGCAAGGGGCGCTGGGCTGCGCTAGATATCACGTGCGACTCTGAAATAAAGGGTGAAGCCGCTCTTGACGAGTAGATCTATAGTGTTAGGCCGCGTACACTACGATAATCAATTCTAGATCACAATGGACCGCCAGCCCTGTACTGTGACAGGATGGCTCTGTGGGTCAGTGAGAGGTTTACAAGCGCGCTGGGCGGCGAGATATATCTCATTGGGCTCGCTCCGAGAATAGTAGGTGAGCTATCGAATAATCTATGTTCCCCTGTAAACTACATATCAATTCAAGATCTCAGCATGGCGGCAGCCGTTACGTTGACAGGATAGCTCTGTCGGCAGTGTAGAGGTTACAATGGCGCTGGGCTGGCAGATGATCACTGGCTCTGAAAATAGAGGATGAGCATAGAAACATGTTACCTATGTTACCTGTAACTTACTTATCAATGCGCGATGATCAACAAGGCAGGCGGCAACGGCTATTTGGGTTAGGGGGGGAGGTACTCTGCGCTCAGTCGGCTAGGGCAAGCAGAGGCCGCTGGGCGGAACACAGATATCAGTGGCTCCTGAAATA
>CALYDF020009895.1:0-10436 GCA_944474145.2 Dicrocoelium dendriticum
AGTGTGAACGTTTTACGAGATAGAAGGCTGATTGAACGTGTGCGTTTTGTCTGATCCGAGTACATGTGCACTTGTCTGAATCGTGCTTTCAGCCTCGCGTAATTTAAGCCTAGAAAAATTATAGGGAATGTGGGTCCTGAAAACAGTTTTAGCCAGCCTAAATTTCTCGGGGAATTTCAATATATTCTTATCGGTAACTTTTACATAGTTGCTAATATATCATCTGCTGGATTGACACTTTAGTTGCGCAAATTTCTTTGGTGTTATCATCAAAACGAATATGCTCTGCCCAGATTGTCGCCCGGTGATTAAAGTAAATGTATTTCAAGGTTCTTTAAATCACTTGATATGGCAAATAGTAATCTTCTCTACCAGACAAGGCGCACAGCTTGATGTTGCTTATACAAGCAAAATTCGTTTGCTATCCTTTCAAAAGCTTGCGCAATCAAGGAACTCGGACCATTGTAACCTAAATATTCGCCCCACGATCTACAGTAAAACGAACCATGCCGCATCGACAAAACGATAATGCAGGACTATCCGTCGACGCAATTGCTCTGTTTAACTTAATGAACGAAATCAATAAACCCTTTTTTAGACAGTTTGACTTTCCAGATAAAGATTCGTCACTTCAGTGCCACCATCTCACGAGTTTCTTATCGCTTTGCCTCCTCTTATGCTGCCCTATAAAGACTAGCCACTGGTGATCAGATGGATTTTCTTCTCTCTGCTGAAACAACTTCGAATTAAAAAGTACGTGCTTAAAAGCTCAAAATGACCATCCGAGGCAAAAGCCTAACTTTATCGAACACCTTAAATAAAAAACCTAAACTGTTTGTTCATTAATATGGTACTGATGAACGGTAACTGCCGAGATCTCTGGAGGCTGTTGTAGCAAATCTGTGGTAAAATTAGCGTTGTATATAATATAACCGTTTATGTTGACAAAAAAATGCTAATTTAGTTTCTTTCTGTCGAGTTCATTTTCTTTACCTCCCTTCACTATTTCATTTCTATCCGCCCTATTTGATCAAGTTGACGTCAACAGAGAATGCAAGGAGCTAAATACAAGTAAAGCTGGCGACCCTGCTGATTTCTTACCCTTGATTTTGAAGCAGTGCGCCGTTTACCTTTCATTACCTCTTGCTGATGTTTTAACAAGTGTCGCACGACCGGTGCCATTCCCGACATCTGGAGGCCAGCAAGAAAAACGCCAATTCCTAAAAAGGGACCTAAAATGTATCGGCATTTTGCTTGTGCTTCTGTTTTTTAAATGTCCTCTAGTACCTAGTTACACGGATTTCACAGACACTTGTGGTGAGTACATCTACCAGTTTGATTTTAGACTTAAGTGTTCCACGCTTGATGCTGTCTTGTATCTTGTGTAATTAACAGCCTCTGCACTAAACAAGAAGTGCAATTTTATGCGACAAACTTTGCTCTGCCATTCAAATGTGTCTAGGATTCTTGCTCGATCAGTCCACCTTAAAATACATTATTTGAATCGAGTCCATCCTGGCGTTTGTAACTTGTTACTTGATAATTTTAATGATCGTAACAATTTGCCCAGTTAAACGACATAAGCTCATGTATGCTCCGCCTTGACCGTGGTGTTTTGGAATGCGCGTTCCTCTCGTCCCCTTGATTCTCTTTATATGTTGAAAGCCTTTCCATTTTAACAACATTCATTGTATGTGGATATGCAGACTATGTTATGTTGGGGTACAAATATCCCTCCATCAATATGTGTAGGCTTCAAAGTGTCTTGGAAGAACTTGTGAGTTAGGATTGAACTAGGTCCCTTAGGCTTGATTCTAGGAAAGGTACTGATGTAACTTTATCATTTATGCGCCCTGTTAAACTACAAACAATTTTAGATGCCACTCCCATTTAACTTTGGAATTTAAAACCATTCCTATTTCATCCACTGTCCAATATCTCTGTGTCTATTTTTCACAAGCATCTCTTGGTCTATGCTCATCTTTTGCTATCCAACTTAAGAACTTCTCCTACCGAGGAGACCAATTTTTAGATTTGTAACTGGATGTATACTACCCTACTGGCTGTACTGTTTTCTAGTAATCCTCCTTGGAATACGGCAATTGATTGTGTTTTAACTGTGCATTAGATTTCACATATTTGCAGATGTAGTGCCTTGCATAAGTATTCCAAAGTTGATTTTAGTACACGTAAGTGTTTCGACGCTTGCATGAATTTTTCATCTAAGGTCCCAAAGGACCGCGCTCATCAGCTACATATTGCTCTCACAAAAGTTTGCTGCCTCCCACACGCTAAAAATCACGTTTTGTTCTCTGCTAAATCTTTGCGTAGTAACATATTTGTTTCAAAATAAGCAGGCTTTCTTGCCAACACTATGAATGTCACAAATGCGTTGTGCATGCGGTTGCTTGAATGACACCTAATAAGTTTTGACTATTCATTTCTTCAACCTTTTCATGTATTTTTAACTGTTCTCATTCATTTAATGGATCTTTAATGATAGTGCAAATGTAGATAATACACCCATTTAGGTTTAGAAAACATGTTTTGAGTTGACTTGATTTATTGCAAGAAGGTATAGAGAATGCATTGCGATGGTCAAGTAATAATGTACTCTCATTCGACACAGACAACTGTCAATCCTGTCATTAATGTGATATGCCCGAGTACCATACATAAGCTTAGAGTTCACCTAATTAAACCTTCTCACAAGCGCTAACCATGGAATGGTGAAATACTATTCGTTGTTCTCAGCAATCCGTAAAACATTCCAAACCGCTTACTCACATGCTGATGACTTATGAACTGCGCTCACTCGGTTTGTTCCTTATATTTTCCTGCAATTAAAATACATAGATTAGGTACGGTGTGAAATACAGGATTTAAGTGTGACATCTCTGGCTAAAACGAGATGGAGATGTACTACGGACCTAAGGCGTAGAGCAACCAGAATGATTTGCGGCTAGTTCAATTTACCATAAGCTTGAAAAGCACTAGTAGTGTACAGCGAAAATTAGCGCCTCACACGGGATGACGTAATTGAGTTTAAAAACCCATAAACATTGGTGCTTCAACAAACATTTTAGTGGCCTCCAGTTGAAACTGGCCGCTCAATACATCCCCATGGAATGTAACAAGAATAGTTTGACCTCGGAATCTGTAGGTCAGAGAAAGCCCTTCCGGCTTGCAACTTTCAATTCCCAAATGACCTTCTTAAAATCGATTTGGCGATGCTGTACATCAACTTTATTACGCGACAGAGCTTTCGCTTCTCGAGTGACGAAAATACGCAGACAAACTAAACTCAACACAAAATTGCGGAAAACTATGTATATATATATATTTGTCTCATATTATATAGTGTGAGTCCAGAGATGCGCGGCTGGCTTTACAGTGAATTTGTTTAATGTATGCTTTATATATGGAACATAACACGGAAGTTGTTATTCTTTTATTGCTTGGCTCTTACCAAAGCAGTAACTAGAATGCTATCGGAAAAGTATGAACTGTTTCCCAAAAGATCAGTAGAACCCTTTATATATTGTTTTACCTAAATAACACTCAGTATAATATGTAAACGTTTCACTGAACCATAGGGCAGTTACCTATACTTCCGAAGCACGTCAGCATAAGATATTTTATCAATGTTCTTCCCGTTAGTTACAATACGTCATTTGATTTGATATCATCAGTTCTACAAGAAAAATGAAAATACGGCATCATCTGTGCCACCTTGATGGCATAATGGAAAAAAGTACATTATTGGCAAAATGCGAATGCTTAGCAAGTCCCCTAGGATGGCCAAACTGGGAACCCCGACATAGTGAAGAGTAAACCGTCATAAAATGAAAACGGTTTTTGTGGACTCACAATATTATTATCACAGATACATGCAGAAAGCGCCATAGAGCAGTGCAGGTTAATTCTGTTTGTAAAACTCTCGTAGCATCATATCATCTATCGAAACACACAGCCTGTACCAGGTAATGTAAGTGGGTTAGGGCAGTATAAATGAGATTTAAACGAGGAAAATTGGGCGCGAAAACAATGTAATTTGTGTGGGCGTTCCGAGGCTGGCACGCACGAAGTCAGTAAATGTTCCGCCTACATTCGAGCCTACTGTTTTGCGGTGACAACCTGAATTGGTGGCCCATCAACTGTGATTGGTTAGTGAGTTGTAGTAGGTGGCGTCAGACGTGTTGGTGGATCCTTAAAATCTGGCGGGCTATACAAAAGTATCTACGTCGGCGACCGTACACGCCGTTGTATACTTTAGTGTCCTCAGTCTTAGTTGATAAGAAAGTATGCACAACCCTATGACGTACTTCGTGGCTCGTCGCTATGGAGGCTTGAGCGCTGAAAGATTCTGCCCGCGCTACGGCTGCCAGGCGTGGATTGCACACGCACGTGTTAACCAACAGTAAAAAGACATAGAAATCAATCCGCACAAATGACCGCCGCAGCATGCCACCGTGTTGCTTCCCAGTCTTTGGAACCCTCTTAGATTGTTCTAAGCAACGCAGATCAGTCCTACGGTCGCGCTTCTGGGTGACTGCTTGTAGGACATGGTTTCCAAGCTTGTATACGATGTTCGGCTGATGGCGAATATGAACCAGGTTGTACATCCCTGAATTGAACTGGAGCAGAATGTGGAGTGAACCCTCATAAGCTCTGTACAGATCTCGCTGAAGTGCATTGTGATCTCTTGGTAGACAATTATCTGCCACATCTTAACCTCAAAGGAAACTGTTAGAAATCCGATGCAATCAAAAGCGTATGCTCGTGAATGCACCCGATAAACAGCCTCGGCCCCAGAATTGACCCTTTTGGAATGCCGCATTGAATCTGAATCGGAACGGGCTGCGAAATTCTAACTCTGATCTGCAGTTACTAATTCTGCAGGAAACTTATTATTCATCTAAGGATAGCGTCCCCAACACTATAGCTTTCGAGCCTATGAATCAGAATACAGTGGTCTAGTCGGTCGAAGGATTTGGAGAAATAGAGGTAACTGACGTCCCTCGCTCCAACTTTCTCGGTCGCTTCCGTCAAACTACTGCATGCAATCACTAGGTTGGTAGTGTACGGAGCGTTTTAGGCGTAAACCGTGCTGCTCGAATACCATAAAGTTTTGGATTTCTAAATAGTCTACTAAAGACTCATCAGTGATCGGCTGCATCATCTTTGACAGCAGATGGAGGAGGACCACCGGGGGATGATTGACGGGTTCAGAGCAAATCCCGTTTTTATACAATTAGATTGGGTAAACCATGCTTCTACGTGGAAGGTACAATTTGCTATGCTAAGCACGTTTACAAGAAATCCGGTATTGGCTTGACCGGTGATACTGATGCTACGTTCAGCGAGTCATCGATTCCGGGGAACTGTAAGTGCGTAGTGAGAGCAGTTTCTCTAACAATATGTGGCAGTAAATGGAGGTTATTCTGTGTTGTATTTGGGGCAGACGTTTCGTTTGATCGTCGGGTCATACCGCATTTGTAAGGCGAAGGCTGCCACTGCAGCACTCTAGGCCACTTCGATTGGAATGTCCAGTAGGAAGATAGCAAGCTTTGTTTTCCGGATGTTGTTAAGCGGCTTGTATAGGAGCAGTTTGAAGTTTGGCAAATTTACAGGCAACGCTGCTAGTGATTCAATTGGTCCTTACAAGAAAGCATGCTATAACGGTTTGGCAGGGTCACGTGAATGCTCTACGTTTCTTGACTAGGAGGAGTCCTGTAACTGTACTCAGCTGCATTACTTACTGAGATGCACTTGCGGGTTATGCTTCTGGTGGAATAAGAGTGATTGGTGGAGTGACGCCTCTTAGTTTCTGAAGCAGTTGTGATTAGATTACTAAAGCGTCCAACAAACTGAATGCAGGTGATGTCAGGTTAGCTACGTCTTAAGAATGCTTAATTAGTGGTCTCGGCTAGGTTGTTCAGGATGCTGTAATTTATGCTAGTACCTCTAAGTTATGTATGTTTCTCCGATAATTCAGCGTAACATCCATAGTTAACAGCTATAGTGACATGATCGCCTATCCCTTTTTGGGTTTCTATAAATGGCCTGCCAACCATGAATTTCTCATTTGTAATTACAACATAAAGTACCGATGGTGTGTTATTAGCGTTGTAAATGGTAGGTGAGTTGATGTGATAGTTGAGCGGGCTACTTGCAGCAAACTCTTGCAGTTCGGCCCAGTATGCTTCGCTTGGGAATGCTGAGGTTTCCAATGCAAGCAGATTGAAATCCCAGGAGCCAAGAACGTGGCTGAAAGTTGCGAGTAAGCATTGTGATATTAGGTAGGACTCTATCTCTGGAGAGGAAGATAACAGGCAATATACGACTGTCACGATGTTGTTGTCTTTTTGTCTGAGATGTAAGCCGCACCACAGTGAATCGGTGCTCCGCTACTCAGGGTTATCCACTGGTTTGCAAGTAAGTCGTTAGAATAGTATAGGATAATACCACACCCCTGCTGGATGATCGTTTCAGGACAAGGACTTTCCTGATTCGTGCTCTAGGCATCCGTAATCCCTAGGTTCAACGAAGTCTAGGTTATGGAGTTGAACTCCCGGGCGTTGATCGCATTTACAAATATCTCTATACAGAGAAATAACGGGCCATTACTACCAACAGCTATCTTAATATGAGATTACCTAACCGCTCACCTTTATAAACTCTTATCTTCATATTACCACATTTTTATACCTTCTATTTTAAGTACTAGTAATAACGGTGGCCCACGGGGTGCGTGAATCAATGTTTTCCTGGTTTAAATATGCACTTATGAATCGGCGACAGGTAGCACAAGCCAAATAAACAATACTGACAAATCAGCCATTAGCGATGTGAAACAACGCAGTGACTTTATGCATCTAGTTTTCTTAGCATTATGTAACGTTATATAAGAAAAAGTTAAATACTGTACACCATAATGTATTTCTGATGCAAACGAACTTGTAAAAGTTTTCTTTTCGAATAGCATAAATGATGCAATAAACAGGAAGTAACTCGACCTACATACATTTGAAATCTTGTTATTATAGAGGAATATGTCATTCTGTGTTGACAATTGTTGGCGGTGATACGCCCTCGTAATTTGACTCAGGAAGTCGTAGCTGTCAACGACAAACTACTTAGCATTATTCTACGAAAATAGGCCAAAAATATCAATAATATGCTCAGTTGACCATTAGAACAATTTGGCTATGTCATCGCAACAAGAAGGCAGAAAAATGGATTAGGTTCAGTAAGTTGCTCTACTTGAGTCTATACTCAATATTTATGTCACTTGTTGGACACACCCCGGAATATGGTCCAATGCGCACTGTGCAAAATGCGCCTAAGAATTAAATATAAATATCCAGTTAGCATTTTTAAACGCCTTCAAATTACATCATAAAATTAGTGTTATCAGCAAGGCGACGTGCCCAAGTGCAATCTACTTTACTCCAGCGTATGAAGCATGAAGTATTCATAAAGTTTAATATATAGAAGAAAAGATAAGAATTTCTAACATCAACATGTCAAGAATGCATTCATTCGTGACACAGAGATATAAGTGGCCGAACGTAATTTCATGAACAACGGATACGTGAGCTGTATTAGATACGCCAAATTCTGGAACAAGCTACAACTAGGAATATGTCACAGCCTATGAACACGAAATTCGCAACCCCAGTAACGAAATGTTTACTGTAAAGGAAATGAACAAAATGATTGATT
Organism: Dicrocoelium dendriticum; assembly: GCA_944474145.2. Classification (NCBI taxonomy): domain Eukaryota; kingdom Metazoa; phylum Platyhelminthes; class Trematoda; order Plagiorchiida; family Dicrocoeliidae; genus Dicrocoelium; species Dicrocoelium dendriticum. The sequence continues at coordinate 7,729 of CALYDF020009895.1, forward strand.
GCCCTTTTAACGACAAGCCAAGCGTACGCGCAGATACCAGGTTTGCTGTTACTTATTAACTTTGTCCACAAAAGATCCATTGTGCAAAATACCTTTTTTAAGATTATATGCACGAATGTGTTTAAATGTGTTAAAGCCATATATTTTATATTTGCTTTAAATCCAAACCATATTATTTCACCTTGTTTCAATTTAAACATTTCCATATGACCAATGTTCAATGCATGTCTACAAGAGACCGCTAACGCGAAAGCAGGCTTGTGCCACGTCCTTCAGATATATAAAGCTTGTTTATTATTTACATCGATTTTATGTAAACAATTCTATTGTTCATGAATAAGTTAAACAAAAATAACTATTGATCAAATCCATTAATCACACACCCTTTTTCATTATTCACGACCAAATCCCCTTTGTTTGTAACCACTTATCTTGCTCATACTATTTGGTTGTCGGCTGATAAGGTCTGAAATATCCTATGGCCTAAATTCTAAATTGCCACTAATGGTAGAATCACAGTGATATAGGTACGGAGTACATAATTTTCCGGTAATTGTCGTCAGCCCTAAATAAAGAAAAGAAATAAAAAAGATAATCTGCGAAATGCTCCGGATAGGACTAACATAGATAGGAAACCCTAAATCCTACTAGGACTCGTCACAGAACGTATCAGATTAAGTATGTTCGAAAATCACTTCCACAACAAAAATTAAACGGAGTGCAAATCAGTGGAAATTACACGGTCAGTCGTAGGTCAAGTAAGAATTAATGGGCGTACAAATTGCTTTCGTACACACAACTCCCTCTTATGATAATCAATATAGATACTTCCAGTAATATATAACATCTATTTGCGCAGTATAAACGAAACACACCCAGAAATAATGCAGATGCTCATAAATTTCTGTGGACCTGCGCGACCGTTCCCTAAGAGTTGCAACAGGATTGAGCTATTTGAATACCTCACACTACCTCTGTAAATCCAGTTCGGAATGTGTATGTAAATCCTATGAAATAAACGCATCGCGTATCACTGGGAGGCATATCAAATGTAGTATTAAAACGTACGCCGCATATAGAAATCAAAAATTATGTTTTTATCTTCTGACGAGCTATGATGACTTAACGGCGCCTGGGTCTCTGGGAAAAGCGACATGAACACATTCGTTAGCTAGCTGTTATGGGATTTATTTAGTTTATAAGTGCCTTGACTGCTAACTTATAACTCCCTTCATTTGTTCCAGACATTATGCCTAGCCATGCTTCAACTTAACATGCTTTCATTAGAATGTTGACTGATCATGCACCTTTACTTCTCTACCATAATGCGTGCAATAATCCACCGTTGGAACATGAACACAGTCAACTTGGTAACTGACGAGTAGTGTGGATTTCTGTATAATTTAGATGTACTTCATCATAATCTACACTCAGCCAGCCTGGTTTTGCACGTTTGGAATAGCACTAGTCAGCACGATTTCGACATACTGTTTCGCAGCAACAGTGCGCCTTCCTAAGACTTATATCGGTTTCCGACCACTTGGCTTCCGGATGTCAACAGCTAGTGCAACCAAGCGATGGATGACGGCCGAAGAACTGCATGGTTGAAAGCGCACTCACCATTAATATAAAATCCGTCAGTATAACTTCTAATTGCCTTGTCCAGCGCAGTCGCTATGCCGAAAATCCTAGCTCGTAGGGCTAAACAGTATCAGCAATTTGCTTGAATATTTCTGTTTTGTTCCGTAACCTGCTAAGATGTAATTTGCAAGCCATTAAAAAGGTTTAACTCGCCTTCCCGAAGCGTAAATTTGGTTATTCAACCGCTCTTTCATACAGATTTAAGTTACGAGGAGCTGAATCATGCATATCTGTGGTTACGAAGATTGTAGATAAATCTGTGCTTCCTCCACAAACTCGTGTGAAGGAAAGCAGACGTTGGAACCTATCAAGCACATTTTCGGGATAATACCATTTACAAACTGCCAGCTAGTGATGCAAAAACCCTTTACCTAAATTCTGATCCAGCCTAAGGTGACATTTTTACCTTCTTAATTATGGCTCTATACAGGATAAACTGCCGAAAATGATTAGATGCATTGAACAATTTTGCTTGTACACGAAGATGATAAAGATATATCTGTCAATCCACGTATGAAATATATCCTAAGAATTCCACTTAAAGATACAAAGCTGTATGAAGAAAGACCGGATCATGCCTGATACCGGAGAAAATTGACTGGAATCACGTTCAACAAATGCACCGGATCAAACTTGGTCACATAGGATGAGCTGTCGTAACTGGTTCTCATGCTATTCTTTAACACATCTTACTCTTTACCAACTTAATACATAGTCTTTTTTAAGTTAACCCCTGTAGTATAATTATTTACTAGTATCTGGATAGGAACTATCTTCGTATTCCTCTTATCAAATTGACTTATTCTTATGATTTGTTATGTGATTCCCTTCGCTATATTTTTCTGCAGTGCTAATCATTTCCATTTCTTTTCTGGAGTTAACAGTCCAGAATCATATACCAAATTTCAATGTTGGGATTTCTTACTTAACTTGTGTCTAAGAACAACACGTGCAGTTATCTGTTTTCGGCTGTCACGCAGCACACTGATCGAATGATCGGCTGAGTCAATTTTTACTCTGGTGTAAATCATATCTGCTTATTTTTGCATTAATCACAGTCTGTGTGT
>CALYDF020009896.1:0-10421 GCA_944474145.2 Dicrocoelium dendriticum
GCGTTAAGCATTTGAGGAAATATTAATGGTTCAAACCGACCGAAGGCTCTGCGAAGAAGGCCGGAGTGTTGATTTCCGGTTCTCGTCGCCTTCTCTGCTTGTTTGGAACACCCGAGATCTTCCTGTACCAATACACCCAGGTCACGCTCCTGCGAAACCTTCGCCAAGGTGTGGTCTCCAATCTTGTAAGCGCTCACCAGCTGGTGACGCAGATGCATCACTTTGCACTTAGCCATGTTCAAGTGAAGCTTGTTACTCTTTGACCATTCGTAAATGCAATCTAGGTCATGTTGGAGCAGATCCTGATCTGCTTTGTTACTAATCGCCCGCCATATCTTGACGTCATCGGTGAAAAGCAGGAAGTTTGAGGAGATGACTCTTGCCAGGTCGTTGATAAACACCAGGAATAAGCGCGGTCCCAGCACTGAGCCTTGCGGGACACCACATTCCGCCTCAATTCGGTTAGAAAGTGACCCCCTAACACGTACTTGGAGCTTACGTTGGTAAAGGAAGTTGCCAATCCAACCAAGTACAGGATCTCCGATTCCGTAACTCTGAAGCAGTTGAAGTAGGATGCGGTGATCAAGGCGGTCGAAAGCTTTGGAAAAGTCCAGATAGATGACGTCGACTCCGACCCCATCATCGGCCACTTCCGTCCAACTACCTCGAGCAATAAGTAGGTTGGTGGTGCATGACCGGTGTTGACGGAAGCCATGCTGTTCCACTACCAAGATGTTGCATTTTTCCAAATAGTCCATCAAAGCCTCAGCAACGACTGCTTCCATCACCTTCGCGAGCACAGGGAGGAGAGTCACTGGACGATAGATTGCAGGATCGGAACGGCTACCGCCTTTAAAAATAGGGGTTATAATGCCACACTTCCACATAGTGGGGACTCGTTGTTCATCAAAGCACCTTTGAAAGAACTGTGACAGTGGTTCAGCTAGCTTGGTGGCCACAGCCTTCAGTGCCTTCGGGCGGATGTTGTCTGCTCCTGGAGAACTATGTTCACGCAGTGAGAGTAACTTCCTCAGCACAATTGATGGGTTGAAAATAACATTTGTAAACAAAGGTGTCGGTAATGAGCTTGATAATATGGGACAGGTAGATGTTGCGAGTTCAAAAATTGGGGCGTATTGCAGCCGCAGTGCATTAGCTGCTTCTTCGGCGCTTTGTACTCTACCGCCTGTCGTGAATAGTGGGGGTATTCCATGCTTCACTTTACGAAGTTTAATGACATGCTTATACAGCAGTTTGTTGTTTGCCATGAACTTTTTGGCTAGACACTGTTGATACGTTATTTTGTCCTCACGGACAAATGCGGTGCAATGGTTGCGATGGGTCAGGAAATTGCCCCAAGTCTCTGAGTCGGGGTTAATCTTGTAGGCACGCCATGCTGCATCCCTTATCGCCAGGCATTTGCGAGTCCTACACCTTATAATTGAAGGCATTTTCGCGGGACGAAGGGGTTTGGTCTCTGATGCTTTGTTGACGATGTCGCTGAGCTTATTAACGAACTCTGCCCAAACGTTGTCAAGGGGACTTTTGTTTGAGAATTCCCAAGCAGCTGCGTCGGCGAGTTCTTTCAATACGTGGTAGCGTGTGATTGTATGAGTTAGTTCCGAGTGTTCATATGGATACTCTGCATAACACACATGGTCAAAAGTTATTACTACGTGGTCACTGAGACCTAATGGACTATCCATCAATAACTTCTCAATCATGAGCTCTTCATTTGTGAGCACAAGGTCCAATATGGACGGTTTGTTTGCTGTCCTGAATCTAGTGGGCGTGGTGACATGATTGTACAAAGGAATATTAGCGATCAGTTCCTGCAAGTCTGCTTTGAACTGCTCACTGGGCGATGCCGAAACCTCCAGATTGTGTAGATTGAAGTCCCCCGGAGATGAGAGTGTGGCTGTACCTAGTGCGTGTTACTCTGTTTAGGCCATGGATCAAGCATGAATCCATTTCCAGAGTGGACGTTGGGGGGCGGTAAACGATAGATATGAGACATGTATCGTTGTGTCTCAGTCTGAGACGGCACCAGAGTGAGTCGGTAACATGTGTTTCCAGGTCCTCAACTATTGTACATTGTAGATCGCTGCGGTAGTAGAGTAGGACCCCACCTCCTCTGCTGGGGCGGTCGTTCCGGATGATTGACATTCCGGCTATCTCAACCTCAGCATCAGTCACCTCTTGATGCAACCAAGTTTCGGTAATAGAAATTAGGTCCCAAGCATTCGCAACCTGACGCAGTCGAAGTTCGTTAATTTTACTGAGGAGCCCTTGGGCGTTGGTGTACATACATGAAAGTTTCTCAGATTTAATCAATGTTTCAGAAGTTGTACAACTCATACGTGAAGTTTCGCCGAACAGTGAGTGGCCGGCGACTGGAGGGGTGGATGAAGCAAATGAGGTTACGCCGACCATTAAAGGGTCGGCGACTAATCGTTTTTTGGATGGGTTGCATACTCTCGAGAAGTATTTGATATATAAGCAGGTATCAGATGCTCCGAATCCTGGTGTTTGCTCGTGCTCTGCTGGGCCCCTCCGGATAGTATGGCTACTCTTGAAACCGTCCCCGAGTCGGGTCCTGCAGCTGGCGTTTTCCCTAAGAGTTGTGCCTCTACTGAATTGTCATTAAAAGGTGTTGGTGTTCTTGCTGCTTTCAGACGAATTTCCGTTGGCAATCTGCAACGGAATTTGATCCAGTTCGCTAGTAGGGTTTGTGCCATTCGTTCTGACTGTAACACAAGTTGTAAGAGCCTGGGACCGCATCCTTTATAGTTTGGTGATATGGGGATCCTTGTCAACGAGGTGACCACCACATTTTCGAGAGAAAGAACCTCCCGGATGTAGTGCCATTGCTCGCGATCATGCATCTGAGCATCGTCGGAAGAGGAGTCAGTAAGCTCAGGAACACCGTGAGCAATCACTGTTTTCTTATCTTGACTTATTCTGTACCTATCTTTGTTGGCGGGATCCCCTGAACGTTCTTTCCACGGGATTTCGGGTAGTATGCGTACTCCACTTGAGTCGTTGCGGAGACGATTCGCAGACAGCAGAACGGCCTCAGTCTCGTCCGCCGAGTTTAGTGTTACCCGAAGTAACCGGGGTTCGCCGTAGTGTAACGCGTTTGGGTGGCGCGAGATTCTTTTTAATGTCGTGGGATTAGCATGGACTCCGATCGACGTACAGATGGAAACCCACTGATTTCGATCGTCCGTCAACTTACCCTTAATTGTATTGGATTTGGATTCGGGGACATTAGTGCATACAATATTTAGGACACCATGGTTGCGCCTGGTGGCTACTGGTTTTGGATTTCGAGGCTTAGTTTCTGGTGTTTTTGTTGAATTTGTGGACGGCCTTGGTGTGTGCCATCCGTGCTGCGGCAGTTTTGTTTTCTCTAGTTCGGGCACAAAGGTTACCGGTGCTCTTTCCGGTGTTTGCTTGGCAGCAACCGATGCGTATGTTGCCGGGTTGTTCACTATGGCTGGTTGACAGTAGCTTACAGCCTCGAGTGTAGTGAACAGACTACTAGGTGCAGCACACAGTACAGAAGTCGAGGCAGGCGCGCTGCAGTCACTGTTTTTACTTATAGGAGGGGGGGAGATTGGAGTTGATACTGCTGGAGGCTGAGTCGTTGGGGTTCGGTTGGGACGCCTGGCTCGCTTCTTCGGCCTGACTAGTGAGTTCGGGTTGTTATTTTCACTCACAAGTGCAGGTCCGTTTCCTCCTATTGGTGTAACTCGGACGCTCACCAGTTGCTCGACTGCTTCGATTAGTCTTTCACACCTCTTCAGTAGCACAGATAGACAGCTAACAAATGGAATAGACTCGCATACTTGGCAGAACCAAAACGCGTCTGCGGTGTTGGCTTTCGTGAACGCCTTCCCAAGGCAGGTAGTGTGGTATGTTTTCAAACACATAGTACAAACCAGACCACTTTTTACGACTTTGGAACATGATTCGCATTTGCTCTTCATACGAGACATGTTCTCAGTAGGGGTAGGGATGCGATGGAGATACTGACGCACCTTTGCGTGGCGATCGGCGCTGGTTCGAGGTCAGCAGGTCGAGGCGTGTCGAGGCCAGATGAATCACGCGTTCTTTGGGGTGGATGTGCGTGCTATCGATCCAGACGGTAGTGGGTAGGCCGTGGTGGACGTAGGACTGAGGCAAAGCAAGGTGATTTGGAAAATACTGTCTAGTGACGACAGTGGCAGTTCCAAACGCAGAGCAAATTAACGACTATCGCTTTGTAGAGCGACTTGAAGGAATGGTAGTAAGCTGATCGGGTGACTCTCAAAAAGATCTTTAGAATAAGACCACAAGAGTTCTTATGTGATGACAGGAGAAATAAAACATCCGATAAGCTTCAAATACGGTTGACTTCGAAGTTGCAAGAGCACAGTTTGTTGGTGATCCGTGAATGATAGATCCAATAGATGAACAGTGGTAGGAGGAGCTCGCGGAGCCAAATCGAATGATGGCACGTAGGTCACTGTGAGAATAAATCCAAAGATTTGGAGGCGAATAACGCAGGAGCAGACATAAAATATTGTTTTTGTGGTTTATTGTTAAGCAACCAAGGGATTTCGGGTATATTAACAACCCCAGCGACAATTTTATTACTGTATGAGAGGTCGGTAATAAAAGAAAAGGTCAGCGAAGGGCGTAGCATAGGAGGGTGGGGGCGGTCCGCCCCGTGCGGCATATGACAGGAGGCGACAATTTTAATACCCTCTATTCTTTGATACCAAATATAAACGGCCAAATATCTGGATAAACTGTAAGCTGAAGATTTTAATGTTACTCTGTATGACCAACAACATATTTGTGCCATGTGTCGCACCGATGCAAACATTCTTCCCAGAAATCCCTTTACCTGTCCCATTGTGGTCACCTTCACCACATTCGCGTCAATGTCCCCCGAACGATCATCCATTTAATCCAAAACGCACGTACACTTAACTTTGCGCCGATTGTGTTGCGTTCCCGCGCCTGTTCCGCCCTCAGTCGGGGCGAAAATGTTACCACTGCCTCGGACAGCAAAATTCATTGCTACGCCGCTGACTCCATTGTGTCATTCACCAACAAGTTACTTGTGCCAAACATTTTATTTGTGTTCATGTTATGAAGCCGGTGATAATAGCCATCAACTAGCTTAGCTCTAAAGCCCTATTTCATCGTCTGTTTCGACCATTTCCACTCGACATCTGGGGTGAATCCGTAGATGTTGTGTAACACAATGGTGTAGAGCGGCTCTGTCGAGCGACTGCACTTCATCGCCCCCACTCCCTTAGAAAAGAAATTGGAGAATTCATGGAAAATAAGGGACAATCAGTGCCAGAACCATTTGATTCTACTTAGCTAGCTGCTTCTGGAATTTTGGTTGATATCACACGGCATCTGAACATGTTGAACACGAGCCTTCAGGGTCAAAATGCAGTGGTAAGCCAACTGTATTCACACATCCAAAGCTGCGAATTTTTCGAAGACATCTGTCTCAAACGCAGCCTAATACCACACATCTTCAATCAGTAAAGTAAATCACGACGATTCTTTTAGCTAGCAACGCCTATGCTCAAATGCAGAAATATATCACAGATGTTGTATACCGGGTTGATGAGTTTCAGAGTCGCTTTCAGGGCTTTGCAGCCATTGAAAGACGATCGGGCTTTCTTCACCTTTCTCTGTGAACCCTAACAATGCTCCAGGCCACCTGCAACCGGAGCTCATTTAGTTGCAAAGTGATGTTGAATTTTACAGTCGACACCAACAGCTTTTTCCTCGATTTTTACCACCAGCTGGATAAAAACAGATTCCAAGAGATTCGAGGCTTTGTTTAGAAGATGCTCCGCTTGTTTTGCACGACATACTTGTGTGAGTAGACTTTCTCAGTTTCGAATTTTAATAAGAACCATGTGAAGACGAAACGAAGTGATTCTGACCTACATGGTATCTTGCGTATCAAAACCAGTGTCATTGAACCTGACCTCACCAGTTTAATGCAGTCAAGATCTCAGTTTCACCCATCACATTAAAAACACAATAAAATATTTAGAACAAATGTCATTTTTGGTCACTATTTTAATGTCAGACTGAATATGGCTCCACATACTTTATCTCACAAAATATGACACGCTGCGAAGAGTTTGGACACCCCTAGTTTCCGTGAACATTGTGATTTCCGAATAGCGATCGGCTGATCAGTTCCATCCTTTTGGTTTTGTCCGCCTCCTCACGCTCTTCTGTAACAACTCCCTTCTCATTAGAGTATAGTGCGACCGAGGTGCAGAGACGGATAAAATCGTTGTGCCTGTGAACTGTTTCTCCACTTTCCAATTGTATATCGGCCTGTTACTGAACTTGTAAGCACGGTTCGTGGCTGCCATCACCTGTTCGTGCGGGAGTTCTGTGTACACATCTCGTTTTGCTACCAAATCCTGAGAGTTAGCTGGTGTGCGCCCACTGATGCATGTGCTGCTGTTGGCAACACTTGGCCTGGCGGAGGTCTGGGATCATTAGGTCTACCTAGTGCGTAGCCGACGCCCAAACTTAGCCTTCCCCGGGCTTTTCCAATGGATTCCAGCGGTGTGGGGAGGAACACGAATAGAAATCGGTCAAGTTTGGTGCACAGTGAGCCATTACGTTGCTTCAGGAGACAGGCCTTCACGATTTATACCGCTCTTTCGGCTAAACCGTTTGACGCTGGGTCGTATGATGCGGAACTCATGTGGTGGATGCTATTCCTTTGCAGGTGTTGTTTGAACGCTACACTGGTGAACTGCGGACCGTTATCTGTGACCGATGTTTTCGGTATACCGTGCATGGACATACTACAACGTAACTTATTGCTCATACTTTCCGTAGTAGCGTTAGCGCCGACATGGACATCTATCCATTTGGAGTACGCATCCACCGGGAGTAGCAACATTTTCCCTTCAAGCGGACCGAAATAGTCAGCATGGACACGTTCCCATGGACTGTCGAGAAATTCCCAAAGGTGAATGGGACCGGTTGGAATTTTTCTAATACTTCTGGCATGTAGTACAAACATCCAAAAGCGCTTCGATATCTATATCACTCGCAGGCTACCAGCAGTAGTATCTGGCAAGAGGTTTCATGCGGCCGATCCTTGGATGAGCTTCGTGTAACACTCTCAGTACAGCTGATCTGAGGACCGATGGAATAACCATACGAGATCCACACAGGATACATCCATCTTGCAGGCTCATCTCAAAGCGCCAATTGCAAAACGAACGCAGCTCTTCAAAGGATCGCAGGCCCCAGTCATGCAGTATCATACGTTCCACTTTTGATAGGAACGGACCGTGATCTGTACCTTTCTTAACCATGTCACTGGATATTGATGAAGTGTCTACGTGTTGCAACAGTCAAACAAACTAGCACGGCGCTCCATCTTGTTCATCCTGTTAAACAACCTGTGGTAGTCCACTGAAAGCGTCAGCAACATTATTGTGAGAACCAGCGATGTGTCAGATTTGATGGTTGTACGCAGAAACTAAAAGTGCACAACGTACCATTCGGGGTGCGTTTAGTTGTTCTATTCCACGTCCTTCAACGAGAAGCGAGATCAACGGTCTATTGTCAGTTTATATCTCACACCGCTTGCCCCACAAATACTGATGTAAACACTTGACCCCGAAAACCGATGCCAGTGCCCCTTTGTTCAGTTGGGCGCAATTCTTCTCAGCAGTCTGTAATGTGCGGGATGCGAAAGCAATAGAAATACGTAGTACCACTAAGCATGTAACGCACGCTTCCGAGACACGTAATCCCAGCAAGCAGAAGACGTCTAAACAGCAGGAGGTTTATCAATCAATTGAGTAAGGTACAAGACTCACGGAACTCGCGTTGCGAGACCGGGGTGAGTGTGTCTGATGATTGGCTGACTGTTTTGTGTGGTAACCAATCCACGCACGGCTGAGTAAACGGATCGAAGTCATTCGCGTACGTGACATCCACTCATCTCTTGAAATGTTTGTACTCCTGGCACGAACCGGTCAACGGGTTTATGCGTACGCTGAGATCTGCGAAGCGTTGGTTCATCTGACGATTGTACAGAATCCTGGGGGTTTGCTTCCGTTTCCGGCTGAACGGTTGCTGATTCACCCAGACGTTCATCTGCTGTTGTCCCGATAAAACGTGATCTTATATGGTCTGAGTGTCGCCGTACTATTCGACCATTTAATTCAAGCTCTGGTTGGGTACAGTCACCTTTAATTACAGTTGCGGGTTGCCAGCAGTGCTCATGGGGAAGTCTTGTGTATACGGGATCACCCGGCTGCCAACTAGGATCGTGGTTATTTTGCGATGCGACAGCCTTGTCTTGTTTCTTCTCCATTTGTGCTCTATGATTTGGAAACAGAAGATCCATTCTGGTACAGAGTGTTCAGCCAAACATCATCTCTGCAGGTGATTTACCAGTGGCTTCCGAGGGCGTTATCCTGTAAGCGAACAGCAAGCGACCTAACCTCGTCTGAACAGTTCCTGGTGCTTGTTTTGAGCGACGTCTTTTAATTGTCTGTACCGCCCTTTCCGCTAGCCCATTAGAAGCAGGGTGATATGGAGCTGTACTGACATGCTGGACACCATTGTTATTCATGAGGGTTTCAAATTCTTTGCTAGTGAAACATGGCCCATTGTCTGTGCAGAGTGTCTCCGGTATCCCAAATATTGCAAATGATGACCGCATTTTGGAGATAGTTGTCTCTGTAGTAGGGTGGGTAACAGGATAAACATCTATCCATTCCGAATGAGCGTCAATTAGCAGCAGAAAAATACACCATTAATGGGTCCAAAGTAATCCGCATGGATGCGCTGCCATGGCTTTTCAGGCCAACGCCAATGGTGTACAGGACCGGGAGCTATATTTAACTGATACTGCTGACACAAACCACATGTTTTTAGATAGTTCTCTATCTCTGTATCTAGGCCAGGCCACCAGCAATAACCGCGCGCCAAGGCTTTCATTCGGGCTAGGCCTGGATGTGCGTTGTGGAGTTCCTTTATGATGAATGGCCGTGCCTTTAGCGGTGGAATCAGGCGGGATCCCCAAAACAAGCATCCATCGTGAAAGCTCAGTTCATTTTTCCGTTGTGCGTAAGGTTTAAGATCGACGGGAACTGTAGTAGGCCAGCCGGTTTTTGTAAATCGCACTATAGAAGATAGCGTTGGGTCACGATCGGTCCACTGACGTATGGTGTCACCTGTCAATGGAGTGGTGTCGAGGTGTTGCATTAGATTTGCAAGCTCTACTGGTTCCTCCAGTATTTCGTCTGAGGTCGCACGTGGTAACCTGCTTAATGCATCCGCTGTATGATTGTTCAACCCAGGAATATACGAGATTCGATATTTATTTGCACTTAATATTAATGCCCAGCGTTGCATTCTCGGTGAAAACATCTGCTTGATTCCCTTTGACTCGCTCAGCAAGGATATCAGTGGTTTGTGGTCAGTTTGTATTTCGAAATAGTTTCCCCAAATATACTGATGAAACCTCTTGACGCCAAATATAACTGACAGGGCTTCTTTATCCAGCTGGGAGTAATTCTTTTGGGCGGGTTGTAAAGTTCGTGAAGCAAATGCAATCGGGTGAATGATACCATTGGACATTTTGTGGCATAGAACTGCTCCGACTCCGTATGGAGAGGCGTCACATTGTGAGATTAACGGTTTTTCACTATCGTAATGGACCAAAACAGGTGCGGAAGCAAGACACTTCTTTGCACAAGTAAAAGCAGATTGATGCTCACTTTTCCACATCCACGGGATGTTTTTGTGTAACAGTTCGTTTAATGGAGCAAGAATGGTCGAGGCATCAGGTAGGAAACGACGATAGTGGGACAGCATTCCCAGGAATGATCGTAGTTCATCGCTATTTCTGGGCTGAGGTGCCTGCACAATAGGCGCTATCTTATCTTGCACGACATGCAAACCGGTTTTGTCCAGTTTGTAACCAGGGTAACAAACAGAATCGGATAAGAACTCACATTTGGACTTTTTTAATTTTAACCCACACTCTTCCAGACGCAGGAGAACAGTTCGCAGTGTTTAGGTGATCAGAGTCACTGCGACCAGTAACAAGGATATCGTCCAAGTATGCACAGGTGAACGGTATATCTTTAACTATATTGTCCACTATACGTTGGAAAATGCTGAGTGCTGAATTTATTCCAAACGGGAGACGCGTGTACTGGAATAGTCCGAGATGAGTAGTTATTGTGGTCAGCTCCTGTGACTCATCATCAAGTTCGACCTGAGAGTATGCGTGACTGAGATCTAGCTTGGAAAACTTTTCGCCGCCGGCTAAAGTCGCGTAAAAGTTTTCAATACGTGGTAGGGGGTATTTTTCCACTTTCGACGCTTGGTTGACTGTCAACTTGTAG
>CALYDF020009897.1:0-10420 GCA_944474145.2 Dicrocoelium dendriticum
TAGTTTGTGTGTAGTGGGATGCATTGTCTGTATGATAACGCCAGTCCAAGAAAACTACGCAAGTGCACAAGGTTGGTAACGGTTGGCAAGAACTTTACTTTTTTCGTCTTGTTATGCTGTGTTCAAATGCTCTACCTCAAAATGATATGTCCCAGGTAACTACTTCTTCCCGTAGCAAACAATGCTGATTGTTTAGTTTTCAAGCCTGTCTCAAGCAGGCGCTTCAACGCTTTGGCTAAGATGGTTAAATGTTGACCTTCGTGCTCATGAACGATAACATGACAAAATAGACGAGACGTTTCTGTCCAGGCAACACCTACTGCATGGAGCGCTGAACAGTTAAACGTGCGTTTGCTAGGCCAAACCGCATAGTCTAGAATTCATATATCCTGTTGGCACTGGTAATGCAGTTTTCCTTAGCATTTTCTTCAAGTTATACTTCCTAATACCCCAAAGCTGGATCCGACGTACAGAACTAACCTAAGCCTCCCAAGCGTGTCAACGATTTCCTTGCTAGCCGAAAAACCTCCTCGTGGTGCCAGCTGGGTGGTTCGGGTAAATCCCGTTCCAGCAAATGTTTCGGCGGCAGTGTTCCATGATGTGGTGGGATTTCGCCTGGCAAGCGTTCTCCCTATAAATACCCCAAGTATCCGTTTGACTACACTGTGACTTGGCGGTGACTTGCCACTAAATAAAGTCACTGCCTCTTCCCTATTCCGAAGGATCATTCACATATCACGAACGTCATCCGATTCAAAGCGTTACGTTGATTCCTTCCTTTGATGGCGAACACAACGAACAAAAGCACACACAGTCACCTTTACCTACTCACACAACATGTTCCCTTCCAAATACACAGTTAAACATAGTTCTGCATCTCAACACACACATAAATTCCTACGCTATTGGTCAAAATGTATTAACTTGTGCAATTGCGGATCATGCATGTACGTTATACCGTTATCACGCCCTTGATGGTGTGCCTCGCAATGACGAGAATAAACTATTTATTTATTTATGTAATCAGCTGTAGGCTACACATAGCCCGAAGCCAACGCCCATCCTTTTCCTAGGATAACCAGGACGGCCCATGGTGAATTGAAAAGTTTTAATACCTTCCTTTCCCGCCTTGCATCTATTAGCTTTGTAACTCAGCCAGTTAATGCACTGGGATTAGGTTCGAGGAAATTTTAACCGTGGGTGCATCCCCGTGTCGGACAGGGGTTTCACCAGGTTGCTTACACCCAAGTCGGCAGTTTGCCTTCCGAATGCGTATGAGTGGTTTCACGACAAATCTTTGTACTGCTGCCTTTTCTGCACATCAGTGACTAGGTGCTGTTGGCATACAAATGCCTTTATGTATTTTCCGCTATCTGAAGTGCCGTCATAGGTTGTAATAGCCTTCAACCCAACACCTTCGCACGCTCTTAACAATACCGTACAGTTATTTACAATCGGCTGACAGTGGTCTAGATGCAATCCGCATTTCAAGCCGTGCAGTAGATCCATCCCAAACATAACACCACACGAAACCTTTTCCGCAACAAAATCTCCCAGGTGAATTTCTGGTTCAAATTTTAAACCGTGTGGTTAGGGATTCTCGAACGGATAACAATGCGCAAATGGCGGCCTTTAGGCTGTAAGGACAAGGAGCGCATACGAGCTTCGCTTGCTGGTGGGTTAGGTTAGATCCGATTGCGCTCTTCCAGGCACCTATTTCGGTAAGACCTTGTAGCCAAACCCTTGCGCTCCATAATTCAAATGATAATGTTAAGGCTGCAAGTGAGGTACCAATACTGTCGTGTTTAAAATCAGTTTGTAGGTGATGACATTTACCTGAAAATGATCTACCATCCCAAAACGGTCTTGGACTTCCGACGGTTGACGGTTGTAGTCGGGCTTCCGGGGGTCTGGTGGAAACTGTGATTGTTTAGCTGGCCGCCTAATTTTGTGCCCTGGTCTATGATCCTAGGTGTGTACCACCGCCTCCCATTATTTGGTACCCAAGTTAGCAAATAACATGATGGTTGCCATCTTGTGTTTGGCTTTGAAGTCCGCGTGCATGTACTTGCATCGCTGTGGCTTTGCGGCCGTGCAGCTGACCACAGGCTGACTTGTAAAACTTGTGCCGAGCAATAGTTATCTGCAAAGAGTTAAAAGTTTCCTAGGGTGAGAAGCAGAAATTCCTTCTCGGCAGAAGGCGTCTGCACATGTTGAGGTGCTGCACTAATACCTGCTGTTCGCAGTGTTTCACTGTTTCGTTTACGTAGTCAACGTACACGATTAATGCGTAAATCTTGGACAAAGGAATCAACGGGTTCCTACGGATGCTCATAAGGAGCCTAAACTTGCCGGTGAAGCGCCGTCGTACGACTTGGATTATTTAAAAACGGAAGAAGGGCTGCAATGGTTGCCGTGATAAGTTCGTTCTCCAGCGCATTACTTTCGACAACAATAGCAAGCGCTTTGCCATATAGCAGTCCCAAAATTCTACGTTCCTTTGTGTTTGCCGGGTAATGACTGATCTAAATTTGCACTTGTTATTCCCATCGATTACGCAGCATTCCGACGGCAAACCGTACCGAGGCATGTATGATTTATACCACTGCTGCAGGTGTCGGCATGGTGAATATATTTTTAACAATGGAACAGAGAAACCAGAGATAATGAACGTTTGACAGTAGCAGCATTTGCCTACAAGTTATTTACCTCACCGTTGTATTTACTGGTTTCGACATTGTGTAGTGCTACTTCCAGGCAAACTGGCGAAATAGTCACAGTTAATGCGGGAAATACACCAAAGAACAAGCAGAAATTTGTATAAAACAACAAGTGGCCAAGCTGAAACTCTTCTCCGCTTTCTTGCTCAGCTGCGACAGCAGTAGCGTGGCCCTGTAACGGAAGCAGAGGCTGAAGTTATGACGAGCCAAATATTAACTCGATTGACTTTTACAGTATCAATGCTACCGCTTCAGGTTAGTGTTAATTATTGTGTAAAACCCGAAGTTTTGGCAATTGTGGACTTTACGGTGTCCTAAGGCAATTCAAGTAACCTTGATTAGGCGTTGGAAAAAGTCTGCTTTATGGCTGACGCTTTTAATTTTGACGAACTATTCTGTCCTCTAACGAGGAGTTAAATTTACGGTGTCAGTCCGCAGGTTGCATAAGTCCTTGCGTCACACATCAGCCTTTTACCCTGGTTACATATGGAAGCAAGACGCTTGTAGAGGGTTTCCCATTTGCCGCTTATGCGGTGTCTTAACGGCCTACGAATTTCTAACTGCCCTCTTAACCTTTGTGCTACCCCATCAAGGCTATCATATCTATGCTAGTCCACCATGAGGTAGTTAAAACAAAATGGCCAGGGAGAGTGGTGTTGCATTGGATCTCGGTATGTCGGTGAAGATGAAAAGGTAAGTGCAAGGACAACGCAGGTTGCTTGAGCCTTTTACTACGCTTTCCAAGTTTACAGGGCCTGTTTGTTGCAAACAAACAGTAAGCAGGCATAGCCGAGGCGCAATTAGTGAAATGCCAGGCTTCAGCATTGCTTGCACCAAAAGGATATTTGCCACAGGGCAAAATCGTTTATTGCAGCCTCTGGAAAAGTGCGGAAAATACGAGCAGGTTCAAAAAGGCAACCTCCACAAACTAGTGATATGGGCTTTACGCATAAGCAGAATTAATACAATTGATTTAAAAGGAGGGAGCAAAAGTGAACACACAAATATCTAGGAGCACCCCTTCTAACCTTTAGTGTCAACATGTATACAGGGAACTTCACTTGAGCTTCGCAGAGTGATTTTCTGGTCGAGGCTTGGTGTACCTTAGTCGGGCAACTCAATTCAGCTTCATCGTTCAACAGATATGTCTGGCAAATTTTGTTATTTGTGAATGCTTCTAAATAATAGTCCTAACACTAGCTTAATTTTAGCCTGTAACCAGTGGCTGCGTTTTCGAGAGGTAAGATCAAGGTTTACACAAATCCCATGCTCTTTTTCACGGGGTTACCGTGACAAACGCGTCGCGCACGCAGTGATATTTGCCCTGACTTCTTCCGGCGCTCATTTTGTTCCACGGTAGTAATAGCTACTAAATGTAGCGCAGCCGCAGTTACTTATCTTTTATTACGAAGCTGGATCCAACTCCAAAAGCATTTTACTCAAAACCTTTTGAAGTGTTTCTGCAAATTTGGAGCCTTCTTCTTTAGTGGTGGGCTTCTAGAAAGCAAAACGAGAGAGACGGTGTTAGAAAACACAACTAACTAATAGTAATAACAAAACATGCCTAAAGTTGCACACAACCGGAGAATTAAAAATGTTCTCGTATGTTATAATCAAAATCGCTTTGACTAAAATTGCGATCTTGCTAGCTCACTGTAGCCTCCTTTGGGATTGCCTGTACAATGTTGGTATTAAAATACTATCTTTCCCATGTGATCGAATATTGTGTCTCACGTTTTCTGGTACACTATTATGCAGCTCTTTGCTCTGTTTGAAGTTTCTCTCTCTTTTCGGTGGTAAGTAATATCCTTATTTTTGTATAATATGGCTTGGAAGTCACAATAGCTCTCATATTTGTGAGTTATTTGAGACAAGCAGCACCAGTATGCCAGGCGCCATAACCCAATACTAGTATACATTAGGATTATGAATTACACAAAAAGTGGAAGTTGCTTCTCCACGCACTACTCTGCATTTCTTTGATAGGCATTGGAGCCAGTTAAACGATACCCTCCAAACAAATGGATAAGGTAGGGCATAACTATGATCACCAATACCTGGAGGTCAAGCTAACGCATAGGATGGGCGTCACTCCTTTCTAATGTATAAATTTCGTGCCAGGGTAAAGGCATAGGTAATAGCGAATGTCAAGCTGACAAAACGTGCAGTAGCATAGGAGCTTGGTTTTTCAAGCTACCGGTATAGCACTGGTTTCATTCGTGAATGACATGTGTAAGAAGCAGCTAGAAGCTAAGAAATATGGAGTTAAGAGAAAAACGTGGAATGCAAATTGCCAGTTTCTTAAAACTATGGATCACATGTTGTTCCCTTTATCAACCAGCAAGAGCCCAGTTTCTGAAATTAAAAGCAGCAGTGTTTAGAAAAGCTCTAAGTAAGTATAATGAAAGCATCGTCTGGTGATAACTAGCACCTGTCACTAAAAAAAAGCATGGAAGGACGTCTGATGAAAAGTTTCTTATAAAAAGCTTTGGATAATTCACATAATATCCTCTGTTGGAAAGACGTTAGCCTCCCGTAACGGTAGCCACTTCTTGTCGAACCATGTAACGAGGCTTTTGTCTTGTAACGCGCCGTTAACAAACGGATAATAAAAGCTGTTTGTCTATCCATTTTCGCAAACACAGACGTAGAAAAGCACAAATTAGGGACAACTTGCATTTGTCATTTACGAAGGCTCATGGAAGTATATCCAAAGCGGAGACATTTAGACGCAGACGTTTAAACTGTGATTAATATCTTTAAATCAAATACATAAATACATGGTTTATTCTCGGTACCATCGTGGTACGACCTATCAGGCGTGCTTAAATAGTACAGCCGAGAATTCGCAAGAGGCCCATCGTTTTGCGTGCATGAATGGAGAATGTACACATGAAGAAAACAGCAAAGGTGAAGGGGCAAGTGTTTGCCTCCAGGTGGATGTAGAGTTGCATGAAACCTTGTAGGCTGTGCCATTACTGCGGTCGATACTAGCATGAATATGGCGCCATACCAAGTAACATACTTGATTTGCTGATTTGTTTGTCTGAATGGGGAAGTTGCCGTGACATTGTCTAGTAGCGAGGCACATCCGCTACGTCGCAGCGTTGTTAAACGTATCTTTGTAGCTTTTCTAGGCAGAACGCATACCAGACGAAACCCCACCACGTCCTTGAACACTGCTACCGAATAATTCGTTGTAACGGGTTTAACCCGAATTACCTAGCTAACACCACCTGGTGATTATAATGTTAGGCAGCCTACGTAGTCCAATACGAGATTTATACCTGGTATAATTACCTTACTTTACCTAACAAAACTGTTATATGCTTATTTATTACAGACAGCGAACTTAAATTAGTTGGAACGTGGCATTGGATAAAATGAGGACGAAAGATTATATGTGCAGGTAGGACGTGGAAAAGGAAGGTCGCCTTTGCGGTCTGAGTTGTCATTACCCAGGGGTGTCTTATAAGAGCAGCGCCATTGGATTTGCGGAGCTATCAACCAAAAGACTAAGGCTCTGCCGCTTGTTGTTCTGGTGAAGCAGTAGTAAGGTGGCGACTGTTGGTGACAATTCGTAGGGATTAGGATACCGGTTGACCCTTACAAGTTGCTTAGGTGGTTGGTCTACTATTAGCAGATTGCGGTCTTTATGCCGAGGGGTCTGTAGGTGAATGCAATGCATCGATAAAAATCAGTGATAACGAAGGTTATCTTATACATGGCTTTCTGGTTTTAAAACCTGGAAAAGCGTACGACGTAAACCGAAAAAAAATCTCGGGTGTTTAGACAATAACTGCACTGCATGTAAATGAGTTTTGAGCTCAACTGGCTTAGGTCGCGTGCAATACAGCTTAAGCGTCCTCAAGCCCCATTGCGGCTGAACTCGAAGCAAGCACATCGTAAACAGCAGCTATTGAAGATGCGTTGTATATTTTACATACAGAAGCACCGGTGTATCTCCCTTCTAAATGTTTGTAAGTTATGCATAACCATAATCCGGAATACAACAGCTTCTATAGGAACACTGGTAGCCCGGATTAGTTGCTCACCTGTTGATCGTTTTATCGAGCTTAGTAAAAAGCTCGCATGCGTTTCAACACCCTGCGAAGTGGCATCTTCAGTGCGGTAATAGGCAGTGTATAATGCTGCTTATTGAATCGTCAGTCCGCCATCCATGGGCAGGTGACTTTTGAATGTGGCAATTTCGATTTTCGCCACGTGGTCTCTGCCCATTCGCTTCCACGGCTGAATCCCGTATTGCGATTCGCCGGATATCTTTCTTTCTGAGTTGATGGCACACGGTGGGTTTACGTACACAACTAAAATGGAACGAGAGTGCACTGTCATCCTCGGTCATAGCAATTAATGTAGTGGATATTGTTTCGGAGTTTAGGTTTAGTAGCGCTGCTTAGTTTTTGCCAATCGATTGTATCGGGCAGCCTTTTATGAATTAGCTTATGTATGACGCCCAGGTTAAGGATAATGCGCCTTTACTAAAGGGCTAAATTATAGGCTGCTCAAACCGCTGTTAACAAGTCACAGCTTGCTGTGATCATGCCAAGATCTTCTTAAAGCGCGGTTGACCTTTGTCAAGGAATTTACGGTACGACTTCCTTAGGTTGCTGCATATAAGGGAGCAGTGCTCTATATGTGAGCGTACGTGCCTCCTAAATGATGCTAGCTTTTGCTTTCCAAACTTCCGACCCATAGATTTTCCCAAGTTGTGGTCCGATGCAAATACATTCAGTTGGATGTTGGTGCCATCAAACCTTAGGGGCAGTAGGTTTGGAATGGTTTTGGGCCATGCATAAGAATTCTGAGCAGCGGACGCAATTTGCCACCATTTGCATCACACCTTAAAGGATCTAAGATTTTCACGGATTCTATCAATCGCGGATATCTCATTATTAGTTGGTAAGAGTTATAGAAAGTTACGGTGTCAACGGAGACGGAGGAGCGACCATGCTGCAAACGGTTGCGGTGGTCAATGCTATAAATAAAAATTAGCGTAGTGTCATGAAAGCTCCTTTGAACCACACGCCTGGAGATGGTGGTCGGGGTGGGTACAATTTGCTCCTGCTTAACAAACTGTACACCTCTTATAAGATAGGCGCTCAGGACATCTACCAACAGACAGCTTACGTCGTAAGCCGTTACTTTATGAAACAAGCGCACATTTGGTTCCATTTTAAACGCCTTTACGCTATCGAGGTAACGAAAAACAACTTGTAAGTTAGAGTCCGTGACCTAGCTGACTAAAAGGAGGCAGACCAACTGACAGGGTGCTTAAGAACAAAGATTAAGGAAGCAGTACAGTAAACAAGTTATGTGCTTGTTGGCATAATAAAACTCCTGTTTTCTTTTTGCACGAATTTTCTACCACTCGCAAGATGATCAAAGTGTTGTTAACTAGGCAGTAGGTACCAAATTCCTCTAGGCATTAACCGTTTGTCACGGGATCAGGTTAGAATATTCCAAGGAGTCGGATATTTACCATGCTGCATGGATACATCGGAGCTCATCATAGGAAAAAGGGATACATTCGCCACCATTCGCCGATGGCGTAGGGGTTACATATTACTCTTTCACTGTTGCGACCCGGGTCCCGGTCGCGACTATTAGTGTTTTCGATGACTTTATGTAACACTTGAAGGGATTTCGATTCGTTATTCCGGACAATTTGCCATAATCCAGGCCTGGAAAAATTGTGTTAACAAAGGTTCCATGCTGCCTGTTCAACTTCTTATTTATTGGATGCAATTCGGAGATGTCAAGCGCTTCCAAAAATAGCCAAAATATAACATACCAAATACGTCAACTTCCTGATTTACCTGGTTTACCATTCTGACAGGTCAGGTAAGGACAAGTGAATGAAACTGGCTCTAGCCAATCGTATGACAGCCAAAAATGGTCTGGATTTTCCTTACTGCTAGTTACGGCGGCAAGGATCGGGCAAAATAGCCATTGCTAGTTACAACTTACTGTACAAGTGGATTGATGGAAGGGTATCAGGACGTGGCTCGCTTTTGCCTGGCATACGTTCTTACAATAAAAAGCCGCAAATGTCCGAGTAACAACAGTATGACTTGACAGATGTAACTCATCAACGAATAAAGACACCGTTCACGACTTAACATGAACAAGTGAAGTGGTGCCAACTTTCACCTATTTGAGGCACTCGGACAATTTTCTACCAGCATATACGGTCGGCAACGTAAATTGCAAACCACATTCGTCTTTCGTGCGCTTCAGCTCTTGCTTTGGGTTATGAAATGTGTTCTCCTTAATCTAGCGGTTTTTGTGAGCCAAGGTAAGATCGAACAGTTCAACTATACTTGCCTTCCGCTCAAAGATGTACTTTAAAACAAATAGAAGGATTCTCTAGTTTGTCTTAAGAGTAGGCTGTAAGTCGAAGCTTTGTTTATCAGCCTTCCCAAAGAGAAAATATATGGCCATCCATAAAAATGAAACATCTGAACAGTATTACACTTCTTTTTGCTTTGCCATAAAAGTGCTGCAGCATTTACATTCAAAGAACTTAAGTCCACAAACTGCTAATTTCGTGACATTTAACCTGATTGCTGTGGTAGGTTAGAATATGGTCTGTGTTTATATTTCTGTATACCAACGTGTTTTATTCTCCGGAATTCTTCCTGAAAGAATAGCACATTTAAATGATAAGCATGTCTACAACCTCCGACACCATCGCTGACAGTAAAAGCAGGCTAAAACCGTCGTGAGCAGCCAACTCAGCCGTCAACTACAAGCCGCATCAGCTAACGCATAACCAACCCCGAAGTGACCAGTATCCATCATATGGTCACGTGGCACAAAATAAAAGAGTTTAATTTCCTCGACCCTTGCTAAGTAATCACAAATCGATAAGCCCTTCAGCAGCTTGCGTTTGACCCGGCAGCGCAATGTGAAAGCTACCTCGTGTGTTGTTGAACCATTTGCATACGAAAAAGGTTGCTTAGCGAAATGTTGAATACAAACTCTAGCTAACCGGGCAGCAAGTACAGCAATTCATTTTAAATAATTTTGGGCGCAAACCGCTCCCAACTAACTTCCGCTCAGGAAATGTTATTCGCAGACATGCCACCATACCGCAGCAACCGTCTTACTTCATGGTTGCATATGCAGTTACGCCCTTACGCGCAGCTTCATCTACACACCTCTGATTACCCATCCACAGGTATGGACAGTTGCACGACCATTTGAAAAACGTGCAGTGCAGAGCATGACCAGGGTCGACCAAAACCGTATTAGGAAATATGAGCGAGGTATTAACGCCCATCGAACTCGTTGTCTGGGAGTTATGGGTTAACAGTTAACAGAGCAGCTCAGCTAGGAAATACAACACAGAGTGGAAAATATCAGCAAACGCTAACAAAGGCATAGAAAAGATTTCAAATTGACTTACGGCAGTAGAGAAGCTAAGCACAAGGACTGGACCCGGAATCGATCCAAAATGCTACAATTTACAGCAGCACAAGTCCACACTAATGGCTCCTATACAATTGTAGGGATGCTTTAACTAGAAATTTTCTGTCCGGATTAGAAAATGCAACCCAGTCCAGCTGCTTTGCTGGTGATAGGCCATAACAGCTTAGATATACAAGCATTTTAGTTGTAGCACGTAACAAACAACATAAATCTATAGCTCAACGGAATGAATGCAAGGAATGCATAGA
>CALYDF020009898.1:0-10414 GCA_944474145.2 Dicrocoelium dendriticum
AGCATTCAGAGTAATCGTAAACATGAATGATCCTGGTAGGTTTTCAGATAGAGCCCTGAGATGAATCTAGTCAAAAGCGGAGGTAATATCTATATTGCTTTGCGGAACACGGACAGCTGCATCATGTGCCTAAGGGGTGGTCTCCAGGAAAACTAGAAACTGATTGGTATTGCAGACGGAATATGAAGCAGTTTCCTAGAGAGGAGCTCCAGGACTTATTTGGGTGTTGCTCTTCCCAACACTGGCACACCACGACCGCGGTTTCGTCTTGGTTTGACTCGTCAGGTAGAGAGATCCTGAGCTGGGGTAAAGATGAGGTTACGAACGGCATAGCAAAAGCTCGAGGTGCTTTTGCCAATTGCCACCACTTGTGGCGCAGACGCGACATTACTCTCGCCCTAAAGGGCAGAGTTTACAACGCGGCCGTCCGTTCAACTCTCCTATATGGTTGTAAAACCTGGCCCATCAGGTCGACAGACATGAAGAGGCTCGTCACATTCGATCATCGCTGCCTTCGCAGCTTAGCTCATATCTGGTGGGAACACCGCGTGAGCAATGAGCGTGTTCGCCGTCGCGTATTTGGTGCAGGAAGTGCGAGTGAACCGCTCAGCACCATTATATCACGCAGTAGGCTCCGATGGCTGGGCCACGTGTTGCGCATGCCAGCACACCGACTCCCGCGACGTGCATTGTTTGCGCGTTGTGGGTGCGGTTGGAAGAGGAGAAGGGGAGGCCAAGCGATGACTTGCTCGAGAGAAATGAAAACCCTCACTTCGAAGTTGGCGTCGGTTGGTGCATCCCGACTGCCTGGCTGGGGTCCTAAGGGCGGTGAGCACGTTTGGTTGGACACACTTGCTGACATGCCTCGGAGCCGGCACCAATGGCGTTTGTGTTGTGATTTCCTTTGTCCATCCTCCTCCTGTTTAGTATCCCCCTCCAATCACGATCTCACCTGTTAGGCATAATACGATTATCTTTTACGGCAGCCAGCTGTTAGCTCTCCGGAACGATGTCCATCCGTTACTGGGGACTCAGCGGGCGTGCCACTGTTTTCCTTTTCTTTTCTTTTGTATTGCGACACAAAAGATGAGGTGTTTTCCGCCTCCAGCTAACGTGTAATGATGACAGAGCTTAGTGGTTCATGGCCGACGCCTTGAAACCTATGCTACTGAAATCCGCGAGCAACGTTTGGCACAGCGGAAAGTAATTCAAAGCTGAAATTAGGGAGCACGCTGTGTGGTTGCGTTGCGACTTGCATGCTCTGTTGAGACTTCTGCTCACTTTGAGGTAAACCTCGGTCATTCCGATCTCGAGGACCGTATCCTGAATGGATATAGAGCTTACGAGTCGCAACGCAACCACACAGCGTACTCCCTAATTTCAGCTTTGGATTACTTTCCGCTGTGCCAAGCGTTGCTCGCGAATCTCAGTAGCATAGGTTTCAGGTTGTCAGCTATGAACCACTAAGCTCTGAGTTCCACCCCAGCTCAGGCTCTCTTTACCTGACGAGTCTAAACCAAGGCGAAACCGCGGCCGTGGTGTGCCAGTGTTGGGAAGAGCAACACCCAAATATATCCATTCAGGATACGGTCCTCGAGATTGGAATGACCGAGGTTTACCTCAAAGTGAGCCGAGGTCTCAATAGAGCTAGCTAGTCGCAACCCAACCACGCAGCGTGCTCCCTAAATTCAGCTTTGAGCTCTAGGACATATTTCCGTTTTGATAAGCGTAAACCTCATGGTAATCAAGATATTATTTCTTTAGAAAACAGCTTCTATCTACTGATAGACATTGGAATGGTATCAAGGTCTGGCTATAGCAGAAAGAAAAAGTACCCCGGTATTGTGGCTATATCCGTCCTGCACCAATTTCGTACTGGGATTCATTTGTCATGATAGGTCGCAGGAAACCAATCGCTGTTTTTACGTTTAAAAATGAAAGTATAGCGTGTCGGAACTTTATCCCTGACTGGATTTCACGTATCTCAGATGGAAGTCTGTTCCATAGTATGGATTATGGAGTACGGTTAGGGAAAAAGCCATCGGACAGCATTCTGTGATCTCTGCACTTTCGCTTCGTTGTTATTATTTGGGGTGCGATACATTGACAATTCTGCTCGTTGTACCGTTGGTTGTGAGGAGCGTACATTTTGGGTAAATGTATCAAATAAGATGAAAAGGTTACTTTTCATTCGTTGCACTCACAGTAAATCAAGTTTTATGGCAATGGAACAATCCACCTAACAAAGGATGGTGGAATAACCTAATAAACGCTTAGTAAATGACCTGTGTACACGTTCCAATGCCATTCGATCACTCACTCTAGCATTACCGTAGATGATGGAGCGATAAGCAAGCAACGGGATTGTTTTTATTTTACACATAGTGTTAGTTGATTCTTTCAAGTTGTATCTTTTGCACAGAAGCCCAATACTCCAACAGGCTTGAGCTGCAGTATGTGCGGCGTGTTCGGCAAAGTTAAGGGAGTTTGAGTAGTGGACCCCTAGGTTACGGATAGTGTGGCAGTGAGACAATGGTTTACCAACAATAGCAGGCGAACCTGGTGTGGTGTCACATCCGTAGGATATTACGTGGTATTTATTAGCAGAGAATGTCATCATCTGTTTGGAGCTCCATGAGTCGAGCACACTTAAGTCAGGCTGGATTTCGCTTAGCATATTACTGACCTCAGTTGGATTAACAGTGTAAACAATTTTTATGTCATCGGCAAATATGAAAGGTTTGCCGACGGAAAAGATGTCAAAAATATCGTTTACAAACAGTAGAAATAAAAAGCGTCCCAGTACACTACCTTGTATCCCGCCACTGGTGTCAGGTTTGGCGTACTTGTTTCGTGTTGCATCTGAACAAGCTGCGTCCTATTTTTGAGGTACGAATCAAACCATGAAAGTAGAGGGTCGCGCCTATGCCAAGTGCACTTAGTTTGGATAAGAGGTAGCTATGCGGGACACGATCCAATGCCTTTTGCATCCCGAGGTAGATGACCATTGCTGATGAACCGCCATCCAGCGCACTAGTCAAGAGATTGAGAAAGTCGATTTGACATATGATGCAGAATCGCGCACTCAAGAAACCGTGTTGTGATGAGTTGATAAGATTTCACGTCATCATGAAGTCAACAGCTTTTTGGACTTTACGAGACGCTCCAACATTTTAGATAGTAGTATGACTTATTGGATAGTAGTAGCTCAATTTATGCGCAGAGCCTGAGTTGTCGCGAGGAATGACTACAGCTTTCTTCCATTATGATGGCACAGTACCAGCTTTCATAGATAGAGAGAAAAAGGTTCAGTAGTAATACAAGGATGTCGGATTCACAGCTTTTTATCAGTGTTGGTGGTAAATTGTTAAGCTCAGCATAACATGAAAATGTATTAGAGGAAATAAGTCGATTTATATCACCGGATTCTTAAGCAACTGCAGAGTTTGTCATCAGTAAGCAGGGGGAGGATTTGCGAGGTCACCACAGCAGTGGCGTTAAAAGTAGAACAAAAGCAATCAGCTGCGTATCATAGTTGGGTTGCTACTTCTTTGGTTACCATGATTCAAAATGTTTGGGGTTTCCGTACTCTTATTTCTACTTTGCATCAGCTTGGTGATTTCAAGGTTTTTATTATGGCGATTGAGCGGGCATCTTACAGCATTCATTCCCCTGATAAGCCGAAGTCTTGCAAGTTCGGAGATGACTGTTTACTGTTGTAATAGTAGGGAGTAGTCATTCGTTTCCAAATATCAATTTCGTGGCCGTGTGAGTTTGCGTGCGAAATTTTCGGGGGTGGAGACTGCTTTTGTTTTACTGGGAAGACAGGGATACTTCATTGATATTAGAGCATTTAAACAACTCACTATATTCCTGTCGAACTCATCGGCAGCCAGCCACTTGTGGATTATTCGTTAGGAAGAAATTTTCCTATTGCAAAGATCTCAGAGGGCGTAAAACGTTTTCTGGTAGGGGACTTCAACTGGCACACAATAGAAAATCCATGCTTCCCTGAACGAACAGTCCAAAACAGAATAGCAAAATGCAATCACCCATGTGCCTCTATACAACTACTTCACCGTTGTCACGAGATTCAGAACTGGTGACGAATAACCTGTCTTAGACCTTGTCTTCCCCAACAAGGAATTAATGAGTAATGCATTAAGCGCAGATGCATTGCTTGGTGCAACCACGCGACGCTTCTCTTCCGCTATATCTACTACGCGGAATACCTGTAAAAGCAGGGAGGAAGTTAACCTTCTCACCCAGTACGATACATTCTGTGACCTAGTTCGCAAAACCATCTGATTTTTTCTGGCTGAACA
This sequence comes from Dicrocoelium dendriticum, assembly GCA_944474145.2. NCBI lineage: Eukaryota > Metazoa > Platyhelminthes > Trematoda > Plagiorchiida > Dicrocoeliidae > Dicrocoelium > Dicrocoelium dendriticum. Next base: position 4,326 of record CALYDF020009898.1, read on the forward strand.
GCATTCAGAAGTCGCCTGGAAGGAATTTGTCACCCTATTCACGGGGCTAGTGTTGATTGCGCCCGAAAGAAAAAAGTACTCCTTCCTGAGGAGCCAGGTACGAACGTGCATGGCTCTAAGGGATTCAGTACGGCGCGTTTATAAAGCGTGTCCGGATGCGCAGGCCTAGGATGCCTTTATAACTCAGCGAATCCACAGTGTCAAATTAGTCCGCGAAGACAAACTCAAATGCCAATAGGATTTAGCGACGAGATTCAATGCCAATTCTAAAATGCTCTACAGGCATGCAAACAAGCTCCAGAATGTGTCGCGCGGGATCCCAGTTCGACACACGATAGTTAGTCTGGCTCTCACTACACAAGTTGCGGCGAACGCGCCTCAGCAACGGTTTATCTGCACCCTACAAAGTGAATCGTCACCGCACCCGTTCAGGACAAAGCTACTCCACTTCCAGGATTAAGCCACGCATTCTTCACTGCTGTGGATGTGATCAGAAGACTATTGCTCATGCGCGTTCACAGCTCTCCTGGTGTGGACAATAGCAGACTGATGGCATTAAAGACGGTTGCCATGAACCTTGTCGAACCGCTACCCCAGTTCTTCCAACGAAGCCACGAGGAAATGCAGGTTCCGATCATGTAGAAACAGGGAATAGTCACTACCATTTTCAAAAGTGGGAATCATGCGCGTCCTTCCAATTACCGTCCAATCAGTCTCCTCGTAGTGTTATCCAAACTTATGGAAGGAATAATCGTAGAGTGGCTCATCAAATAGCTTGAGAGCGGCAATTTCATAGTGTCACAGCAGCATGGATTCCGCCGAAATCTGTCCTATACTACAAACTTATTACTAGCCCGAGCGTACTGGACGAAGTTAGCTGACGCAAGACTAGTTGTCGTCGTGTTCCTAGACTTTTCTAAACAATTCGACTGCCTGAACCACCGGATTCTCTCCACAAACTTCGGAGCTATGGAATTGGCGACTCTGTGCTAGGTTGGATAGGCAAATTCCTCATTTAACGTCATTTGAATGTGGGAGCCCACAGCTCCATTTCCGACCAGACTGAAGTCCCATGTGGTATGCCCAAAGGATCGGTACTGGGATTATGTTTGTTCCTAGTATTCATCAACGACCTTGCCAGTGTGCTGCGGTCGGATTTCCTATTATTTGCAGAGGATATCAAGATCTAACACGACATCAAAACTATGGACGATCACATGTCACTGCAATGAGGTCTCGACGGTGTCTGTGTGTGGTCATTCGAAAGCCGGCTCCAGCTGAACGTGGTAAAGTGCCAACTGGTGAGCATGCACCATCAGCTTACCCATGATTAGCGACTTGAGGACCCATATTTGCAACGGGCTTCCCATGAAAGTGACCGAGGAGCAATTGTGCACTGTGACCATGGCTCTTTGAAACAGGCTGAAAAGGTATCGAGAACAGCGAGTTGGCACCTTGGACTCTTACGAAGAGTTTTCGGAATGTTTGAGCCATCTAGGTTTCCGTAAATGCTGTACGGCTACGTAAGACCCCATGTGGAATAAGCGATTCACGCCTGGCGTACCTGGCGCAAATACACTATCAATACATTTGAAGCCACACAACGTAGAGCGACCAAATTAGTTAGGGGTTTGTTCCACATCACCTACCAACACAGATTGCAGGCCCTCGGCTCGTACGGCAGTGAATATCGGCGTCACCGTGGAGACCGGATTACGGTCTACCTACCACTGGCGAACTCTAGTCTCGCGTGTCACGATCTGTTGCAACTCAGTCATAGCACTAACGTGAGAGGCCACCAACTCAGACTGGCCACGTACCACAATCGATTTGATTGCAGACAAAGTATTTTCCCCCTTCGCGTGTCACGAACATGGGACCCCCTTTAAATTTATCACATTTCTGCGGCTACATGAATACCTTTCAGAAAACGCGTTAATGACACCCCATTGCATTTGCATTACTTGATGTAGTTAATTTCACTCGGCTGACGAAATAACGAAGTGGTGAAGAAAGTTGCATCTGCTTTCAAGTGCATAGCTTGGTGAGTCACTTAATGTCAAAAGTGCCTCTTTTCTTGTCATTAATTCTGCCATTGCTTTTGTCATCCGCACTCCTTTTCTTGACCTGACTTGACTTGACTCCGGTCATCCTACGAAACTTGTCAAGCAATATCACTTTTGCCCGTTATGAATCATTTTTAATTTTGCTTAACAGTATATTAAAATTTTTATTCGCTCCTTCTACTTAACTAATATTTTGTATTTTTTTAAATCATACTGTTTCGCATGATAAGTCGCTCCGTACTACATTAGTGTACCTAGACATCTCTGTTGCCCCCTGGGAAGTCGCCGATATGATTCATAAACCTATTCTCGAGCAACAACCGCACACAATGTTTAGGTCACTTGATGTTTGTGACGGTAGAAGAGCTAAGCCGCTCTGATTTCCCTCCACCACTTTGGGGCTACTAAGCCATAAGTGATAGCTAATTCGTAAGAGGATAGTTGTGACTTCGAGGTGCGCACTGATAGCTAATTCAACTAGACAAATGCAGTCGTTTGACTCAATACGGCTGAAAGTGGGACCGATGTGGATGAACTACCCCTCGCAATGCAGCGGCTAATAAGTCTGGTGACGGTCACACTGCCGATTTGATACCCCATCAAAAAACTTAAAACAGTCTATATGATTTCAGAAAAGTGTAAAATAACCAGTTGGTATAGTTTGTGGGCTGGCATAATGTAACCCTTGACAGGGCAAATGAATAGGTTCGTAAAGAACTCTTATGATTGTGAGAAAGGTGTCGGGTCTTGAGGTTGAGTCGGATGAAATGATGGTCAGTTTCGACGTTAGCTCGCTCTTTACCAACGTGCCAATATGCGACGCTTTGGAGATAGCGAAACACCGTCTAACTGGGGACAGTAATCTGGGAGAGAGGACGAAGCTTACGGTAGATCAAATAACGGAAGGAATGAAATTGTGCCTTAACATGTCTTATTTCATGTTCCAATCTAGATTATACACTCAGGAACAGGGACTTAGCATGGGATCGCCAATATCCCCTGTATTGGCAAATTTATACATGGAAAAGTTGGAAACGAGGGCGCTGACTGACTTTTGTAGCACACCGAAAATTTGGTGGCGCTACTTGGATGACGCCCTTGTTATCATAAAACGGGATAAGAAAGACGAGTTTCTAAACCGCTTGAACACTCTTGCGGAGACTATAAATTTCATTATGGAATTGGAATCTGGCAGTGGAACATTGCCATTCCTTGACTGCTTAGTTCACAGGAATCGGGGTAGTCTAAAACCAACGATATATCGTAAGCCGACGGACACAGATGGTGTACTCCACTATAGTTCAGGTCACCCAAAGCATGTGTATGCTGGAATCGCCTCATCTCTGTTTCACAGAGCCCAGACCCTGTGCACAGAGGAAGAAGATAGGAAGGTCGCCCGGAAAGAAGCAATGAACCAATTGCTTGGTAGTGGATACCCGAGGCGGTTAGTGAAACGACAGTTGCAGCGAATTTTAAATCCCCACCCATGGCGTACTACGGAGTGGATTGGGACGGTAGGTATTCCTTATAAAGATGGAACTTCGGAGGCCATCAGGAAACATAAGGGTAATTTTCCAGAAGGGCCAAACGCTCCGCTCTACACTAGTGCACTTGAAAGACCCACTTCCCGCAGATAGGACAACCAACTGCGTCTACAAAATTAGTTGCAAAGATTGCGCACACGTGTACATCGACCAAACCGCGAGAGAGCTACGCACAAGGATAGCAGAACACAAGAGACGCATAACGTGGCCACCGAGAAACGAGCTTTAATATATGGCTCTAAGAAGTAGTTCGACAGCAGCGATGGAGGCGATAGATACAGGGTATGTGATGGACTTGGATAACGTCAAAATGGTTAGGAAGGGGTTGCGATCAAGGCCCCAGAGGCTGACAGCTGAGACGGTTGAGATTAGCAAAGCGAACAGCTGCGTGAACAAAATGGATGGGGCAGAGCTTTCGAGCGTGTGGCGGGCTGTGTTAACCCGACCAGTCTGAGGAGCGCCGGCGGACGGATCCAGGGCAGAGAATGAACATCACATCATCCTCGCAACCATCGTTAACAGGGCTTACGTGTGCGAATTGTAACGCGGACCACTTGTGACCGTTCCATGCACTATTTGGAGTGATGCGTTAACCTGTAACGCGATTGACCTTCTGTTTACATCCCATTCGTCGCGATTATTATCCCAGTTCGCTATAAGTGCTATACCAATCCTCGACTGGTTCATTCGGCCTGACGAAGCTTTTGTGTCAAAAGCGAAACGTTGCCCACAAACTATACCAACCGGTTGTTTTCAAATCTTTCTGAAATCATGAGTTCTCGATCGGTTCCAAGTATTTTCCAAGATGTTGACTGTATATGGCTTAGGTTCATTTCCTACTGAATTTCACCGAGTATCTCTCACATCCCGCATTAGGCGGCCAATCAGAACGAATACCTGCGTACGGCGCTACAACGCGTGTGGTGAGTCACTTGAGAATCGGACTGGTCTTTACGCACATCCCCAGTATACAGCGAAGACGCGAGGTACTGACGATATCCGTCGCAGATTGATAGTGTGGAGGGGCTTGTGTTTGGATACAGGTAGATGTCCAGATACGGTGCATAGAAGCAAATTGGCCAGGTGGAAAGTGTTTATTACGGATGAGGCCAAGGCACAGGAGATTGGAGGACCGCAATGCCCAAATTGAAAGGTATGTTTGATCTACAAATACATCCGTCATGTAACGCGGACTATGCACTGCCATCCGAGTACTGACTTTCTACTTTCCCGCAAAATTTGAGCGCAGGGATACAGCCCCGAAGACCACAAGATCACCGACGCATGCATCACAACAGGTTAATCCTCACGAAAACCCAAAACTGGATGCAGTATGGGCTTGGAATACTATACCGGAAGTACAACTTGTGATGGGATGGTGAAAACCGAAGTACGATACGGATGTACGTGACGAAGCAAGTAACTAGCTTGCCTCAAGCGAACATAGTAGTTGATTGCACGCCTGCGCATAATTCGCCTATGCGATGATTGGTTCGTAGTTGGCTCAGCTGGGGCGGGTTTGTTTAGCTGTTTCAAAGGAAGAATCGCATAAATGCAAAAGCGTATTTAGTTATGGAAATGATCTGGTTATTTACATCGAGATTTCTACATGCTGGTTATGCTGTCATTTGTGCTGTTGTTTTTTGAATAAACCGTTTGCCCTGTAGAACCGAGATCTGCGACACACTTGACCCGAAAGATCCGATCGCATGTACACTGGCCACTGCTTATCTAAGGAAGTAATAACGACGGAGGCACACAGAAAAAGTGGATCTGATCGGCAAGCCTGGTAATGTTTTACTTATTTCACATCGTATTTCCGTGAAAAGCACACTTGGCCTTTCTTGTCGGCGCGTAAGATAGGCTGTTATCGTTTTCTTCAGTTTCCGGCAGCGTTCGTATAACGTATCCGGTGATTCGGTGGTACATATGTACTCGCTTTGGCGGTACATATGCACCCGCTTCGACGGTATATCTACTAACACTGGAATAATACGGAGAAGATTAGCATGGCCTCTGCGCACGGATGACACGTAAAATCGTTCCATGTTTAAAAATCGAAAGTCGAAGTTCCGGGGGCTCCGGTTATCTTATCGGTACAAAAAGCTGAACGCTCGTTGGGCGCATGCCTGTATCGTCCTTGGATCTTCACCTGACCCACTAGTTAATCCAAAGTTGTTTTCTCTCAACTGTGTCACTGAGACTGCCGTAGTGAACATTTCGACTATTTGGGCGTTTCTGTCCCTGTGGTATTTCGCTTTGCTCTTCCTGAAGTGGCTCAGCCATGCTCACCTGACCCCACGTACCCCTGAGTCTATTCTGTCTCCCTTTTGGACAGGTTCAATCGCACACCAAAGATTCACGTGTACGCTTGAATTGTGATACCGGTTGCCTCATATTAATAGCCGTGACATCACACACTCAGTTTAAACTGGTGCGTTGATGAGTCACTCTTCAGACATTAACCAGTTACCACACG
>CALYDF020009899.1:0-10418 GCA_944474145.2 Dicrocoelium dendriticum
GTCCCAAATCAGGGTACTGGAGAGATGGTCAAATGTGATCCAGTCAGTGACTTGTCAGTAGACTTGTCAGTCACTCGTGGTTTGTTTGCTATTTTAATATTCATGCTGCATAGTACAGTACTGTGGTCATAGCCCATTAGTGGGGTGTCAGTAGCGACGAACACTGACGGAATGCCCATGATAAATATCAGATCTAATGTGTTGGTATGCTTGTCGGTTGATTATGTTGTTGAGTCCAACCATTGATCTGAATGCTATGGATAATTCCCGTGAGGCTGCCTGACAATTTAAGTGTGGGCGTCGTCCAATCACTATACGGTAAGCTGAAACCTCCACATACAAACATAGGTATGTAGGAGATATTTGAGTCACCGCTGATGGCATCAAGTAGTAGTTCATTATGGCGATTGGTAGCGTTAGGAGAACTATAGATGCATTCCAGTAGTAGGTCACTGTAACAGATTGCTAAACACAACGAATGTTCTAGATCATTAAGGGTCAGAAGAATCACTGGAATCGCTGTGATCTTATTTCGAATAGAGAGAGTGCATCCTCCTTCTCGTTTGTTCAGACGATCTTTTCGGAACAGGTGGTACCCAAGAACTTGAAGCCGAGAGTCACTTATGTCTGAGTTGCACAATGTTTCAGGGATGAAAACAAAATGGGGCGTTTTAAGACAGACGAAATTTGCAAGAAGATGTAAGTTAGGTGGTAGGGAACGAACGTTTAAAACAGCGGAATCTAGAGAATATACGGAAAGAATTGCTGCAGTGAAGGTTAAGAGGGACTGTTTGCTAGCATTGTTATTGCTGTTGTGCCACAATGAGGCATCCGTGATTTGGAGATCTCTAGGTTGTATTGACTTCAACGAAGAAGATGTTCTAGTACAGAGACCATCTGTTGACTCATGCGGCCTACCGGTGAAAATCCTAATGGTGGGGGTTATGTTGGGTGATATGATGTTCTAAAAATGAATGTTGTGGGATTTCCGTGAGAGGGAATGGTGGTCGGTCATAGACTATTTATTGTGGGAGTAGCTGTGGAATGCTATTGTGTGGTGTAGACAAAGCTGGAGGAATTTCCGAAAATCGGTAACTGACTGCATTTCCACCTGTGTTAATGTGCTGCCAATTCGGGTTCAGAGACAGCTGTGTGATGTGAGAGTGTTCTGCTGAATTTCGACCATTTATCTTACAACCAGGATTAGGGTCACTAGTTGACTCACGAACTCGTTTACTTATCCGGGCCTGATACACCGAGTCATACCGACGCTCTAGTATACGTTGTGACAGAGACCTTGGGGGTTGGGTGTTATCATGCCGTGTTGATGGAGCGCCATTCCATAATGTATAATAATCTCTGATTGGACAGTGCATTTATATTTGATTGTGGAGTTTTTCCAAGTGTCTCATAACTTTAATTGAGAATTTTGCTCTATGGTTCAGCACTGTAGGGGATATTGGGGTAGTACATGCACACCTTTTATGTACACGTTAATCGCAGATGGAACAGCTGAGATAGGGTTTGTTTCGGCTGTTGTCTCGGTGGGATTTAGTTCTTGGGGTTGTTTCATTTTATTTGACGATTTAGTAAGTGTAGGGCTGTTCAGTGTATGAGCCACAAAGGTAAAACTTTTAGTATTGAAGGATCTCTTAGGAATACTAACGGTTTTCTGTCAAGGTCTAGATCACTGTCCACTCGGTGAATTGGTGGATAGTGGGTTGACACACATGGAAGCTTTTCTTTAAGAGCTAGGCATCTTTCAGCCAGTGTTTGGTCTTCCCTACTATAGAGTTTTGGAATTCTGTTCTTGCAGTAAAGCATCCGTTTTAATCTCAGCAAATTAGCAGCAGCTGATTCATTGGAGAACCAATAAAACCCGACGCCACTTCATTGTTTCATTTTTCCGAAGTCTTATACACAAGCAGTTAAACCGGCCTATGTTACAGGCGGTGAGGAGGATATTTATAATATTTTCTATACAGTCTATCCGGCATAATGAACATAATCAAATTTTTGATCTGCGCACTTGCTCCTGAAATTCATAGGTGATAAGTGGTAAGAATGAACCGGCGGTAAATAGTCTATCCAAATTCACGTTAGCTGAGTATTTGATCAGTTTGCAGAATGATAAATTTTGTTTGAACTTAGCGCTAAATTCACTGAGTGTTTTTTAGTCAATTGATTTCTTCCTTGAGGAGGTTAATAATTTTGAGCATATCAGGCAAGATCATGGACGCATTATCAACGTGTTTGGCTGCTGTTTCCTGTTCTTCATTATTCTTTTCGAGGAGGCATTCATTTTTATTGTTAGCAGTCATTTGTAATAAGTGCACAGCATGTCGGGATCTAAAGATTTAAGAAAGGCTACTGATTAGAGTAGTATGAAATAGTTAGATGCGTCTAGAACAAAAATACAAAATATTACAAACTAACCGGCTCACGTTCCACAGTGCGCTGTGCACAGTAAATACCTTTAACGTGTTTTGTGCAAACTGTCAATGAAGCAGGCTTAGGTTGCCTGTTTTGTATGGTGCTAATTCTATACTTGACCAAACTCAGCATAAATACTTGTGTTTCTCCTCCCTGACCAAATCTGGAAAGTGAATTTAAAAATTAACTGGTACACTTTATCCGTGGCCCATACTAAGCTAGTTAATAGCGCATTACGTGATTCGATTGATGGATCGCCTGACACGGTACATTAATTTAAGTGCTTGCTGCTTCCACGTTCATGATAACCATTCGAACGTCTGGAAATCTTTCATTCCAACATCAATGGAACTTGTGTTAAATCAATTCAGCTGTCAGTTGTTTCTGCGTTCTTCGACCAGTGTGCCGACAAACCGAAGGGAAACCAGGTGGGTCAAAAACGAATTTCCATCACCATATTTGTGTAGCATAAGTGGCAGATGTTGGAGGAAAACAGGAGACAAATCACCTAAACAGGTATGCGTGCTATTTTCGGTCTGAGGAAATTTATGACCTTAGCAAAGTAAACAGCTTCTGCGGAAGAAACGTCTTCAAGTTAAAATCACTGTTCACTGTTGAAGCGTCAACACCAGTAGCAAACATAATCAAGATCCCAGCCGATTCAAATTTTTGTTCACCCGAATGTTGCTCAGAATGTTCCAACTATATAACGCTGGGTTAAAACAAAGCGGAGTTCTCCCTACATGCTCTCGGTTGCGACGTCTACGGCGCCGTACACCCACGAGCAGGTCAGATACATGGCTCCTTCTCCCTATACGTAAATTGCGCAGGTAAGCGTTATAAGGGCTACAGTATAAATGGTTGGAACAGGAGATTACGGCAATTTTGCTTTGTCATAGCACTCTTAATGAGGTCAAAATAAGCGAGGTTCCATTAAGAGTCAGCTACAGATCAAAGTCTCGATTACTTAGTAACTGTGGTAATCCAAACTGCTCTTAAGATGTGCGAATCTTTTACAACACAAACAAACTTATCATATCCAGCCACATAGCCAGCTACGTAATTGAGGATGTTATGTGCCTCAAAGAACATAGTCACTGCTGAGGCGTCAACAACAAATGAGTTTATGGTAACCGTGTGTCAACGGAAAATAGATCACTTCAACCTAGGCAGTTATTATGAGAATTTACACTGAAAATGTTCTGAAGGCTGCTGGGAAGTCAGTATTTAGACCCACGAAATTCCAAGGCTATTGTGTATCTTGATAAACGATCGGGGCCGTTCAGCTTCGCCTGCTCTATATCATCAAGGTCGTCACAGCGGCCGGTTCGAAATAAATCACTCTGTTCCCAGGAAAGTTCATTCACTTTTTCTCTATCATATATTGTTGTATAATAGACGCCTATGCACTGAAAAGTCAGGATTTTATCAGTGCATACTAGTCTTGTGAAAGATGCCAAAGACAGAACGGTTAGGAGAGTGTGTAATAGGTAGTTTTTCTGCGTAGTGGTAGAGCGAATAGTCATCACAAGTTAGATCGAAGATATAGTCTATGGAATAAGTTAGCGTGAAGTGTCGAAATACCACAGTATCCCTGCTTCTTCTGCAAAGAAGAAGATCGGAAAGCTGGTGATAGAAATCATCTTTCACCGAATCAGAGCTGCAGTTTGTGGGGGCGTAGTCCGAAATGACAAACAGACACCGTTTGTCTCTGCGCAAATTCGAAGCCTGGAACGAGCCGCTCGAAATAACGGCGTACATCCGGCTTTTGTATTCATCATCTTCATCATCATACAAGTTAGCTAGATGTGGGGAACGCCTCAGCTAATGTGCCGCAATACATAGAATTTGGAGAAAAAATGCAATTGGTGCAAGCTGGCTGAGCTACCGGTAACGGATGGGCATCGTTCCGGTAAGCTACCAGCCGGCTGCTGTGAACCCAAAATAAATTATTATGCAAAATTTTATAAGGCTAAATAATGAGATCGAGGATGGAGAGGGAGGCTAAAATGGATGGGGAGGGACAAAGAAACTCACAGCACGAACGCCACTGAGGTCGGCTCCTAGCCATATCAGCAAGTGTGTCCAACCAAACGTGTTCATCGTCTTTCGGACCCCAACCAGGGAGCCGAGACGCTCCAACCGAGGCCAGCTCAGAAGTGAGGGTCTTCATTCCTCTGGACCAAGTCATCGCTTGGCCACCCCTCCTCTTCTTCCATCCACACCCCCGGCGCGCAAACAACACACGTCGCGGAAGTCGGTGGGCTGGCATGCGTAACACGTGGCCGAGCCATCGGAGCCTGATGCGTGAAATAACGGTGCTGAGCTGTTCATTTCCTTTTCCTGTGCCATAAACAAGGCGTCGAACACGCTCGTTGCTCACGCGGTGTTCCCAACAAATGTGAGCTAAATTGCGAAGGCACCAGTGGTCGAACGTAACTAGCCTCTTCAGGTCCGCTGCTTCAAGCAGCCAGATTTCACAACCGTACAATAGGGTCGAACGTACTGCAGCATTGTACACTATACCCTTCAGGGTGAGAGTGATGTCGCGCCGGCGCCATAAGTGGCGGAGGTTAGCAAAAGCCCCCCGAGCTTTTGCTATGCGATTCGTGATTTCATCTTCAATCCCACGGGCGCTGATACAACTTCCCAGGTAGTTGAATTTTTGAACGACTTCTAGCTGATCCCCACCAAGAGTCAGCGAAGGAGGCGGTCCAGATCAATCTTGGAGAAACGCTTTGCACTTCGAGGGTGCGAAGCAAAGCCCGAAGTGACTGACAGCCAGTGCTAATCTGTCCAGTGCAGCTTGGCACGTTTGTGAGCTGTCACAGATGAGAGCAATGTCGTCTGCATACTCCAAGTCAAGAAGTCGTTCTCCTGGGAGTAGCTCCACACCTTCTAAGTCGTGTTCTGTAAAAGCGATTTCCATGACTTCGTCAACATCGCAGTTGAAGAGGAAAGGTGACAGCGGGCATCCTTGTCTCACGCCGCTGGAGATATTAAAGGGCGACGACAACTTGCCGCAAGCCCTCACTCTGCCCGAGCTACGCGCATATAATTCTCGGATAATATTCACATATTTCTCAGGTACACCTTTCCTGAGTAGACAGTCGCAAAGTGCATGTCTATCCACCGAATCGAATGCACCTTTGATATCGAGGAACACGACTACGGTGGGCCGCCAATATATGTGACGGTGCTCCAACAACTGATGCAAGGTGAAGATGTGGTCAATGCGGTTACGACCTCGACGAAATCCAGCTTGCTCTTCGCGAATCTGGCTTTCACGAGTGCCAGTCAGTCTGTGAAGGATGACAGAGGCAAGCAATTTGGAGGCGATGGAGATCAGACTGATTCCTCTATGGCTGCCGCATTCCGATCGTGAGCCTCCTTTGAAAATTGGAACAAGGATGGAGCGGCTCCAATCGGTTGGGACAGTTTCCTGCTCCCACAGTTTGGCTAGTAACTCGTCTAACTCATCCACAAGAGCAGGTCCCCCGAATTTGAAGAGGGCTGGAGGAAGGTCATCAGGTTCTGCGGCTTTATTTAACTTCAACAGTTTGATCTCATGTTCGACTTCTGAGCGAGAGGGTGGATCCAAAGGGACACATCACCGAGCAGGGCGATCACTGGTCGGCGGGAAATCTAACAAATCCGACCGATTAAATTGCTCACCTGTTGATTGTTTTTCCGAGCTTGATTAAGAAATCGCATACGTTTCACCACCATGCGAGGTGGCATCTTCAGTGCAGTAATAGGCAGTGTGTATTGCTGCTTAGTGAATTGTCAGTCCGTCATGCACGGGCAGGTGACTTTTGAAGGTGGCGATTTCGATTTGTGCCACGTGATCTCTGCCCATTTGCTTCCACGGCTGAACCAGGTCTTGCGATTCGCCGGAGATCTTTCTTTCGGAGTTGATGATACACGGGGTCAATGTCGATGCGCATGTTGATCGAATTATTAGAGGAGTACCATGCTTCTAGGAACTCTCTTCCTTTCTGTGTTGTTGTTTGAGCTCAAATCACTGTTTGGTCCCAAATGAAGCTATGTCCCTCCTCATCTACATGCGCTGAGACAAGGGACGATGCATAATGTTTTTTACAAGCCCTCTGATGTTCTTGTATTCTTGTGGATAATTTCCTTCCTGTCTGCCCCACATAGTTCATTTCATAATTATTGCAATTTATTTTATACACGACGTTTGTTCGTTCTTGTGCATTCCTCATGTCCTTTGGGCTTGATAGTATTCTTCGCAAAGTAGCGGTTGGCTTATGAGTGACCACGATGTTGTATTGTTTGAGCAATCTGGCAGTCATTTCAGATATGTTCTTCATATACGGCAAAACGACCCTCTTGCTTGCATTTGGTATCGGCTCGGTGTTCATATGTTTATGGTTTAGACATCTGCGGATGAAGCTGCGTGGGTAGCCATTGCGCTCGAACGAATCGAATAGGTGTTTCTCTTCTTCCCGTTTGGCTTCCACTGTGCTGCAGTGTGTTTCAATCCTGTGAAATAGTGTCCGCACGCAACTTATTTTGTGGCACTTTGGGTGATTGCTATAGAAGTTCAAAATTTGATCCGTATGTGTTCCTTTTCTGTGAACGGATGTTTGAAATTCACCATCGTTTGTTCTGGTCACCAACACATCCAAGAATGGGAGCATGTTTTCTGCCTCTAAGAAATCGCATACGTTTCACCACCATGCGAGGTGGCATCTTCTGTGCACACACTGCCTATTACTTCACTGAAGATGTCACCTCGCATGGTGGTGAAACGTATGCGATTTCTTAATCAAGCTCGGAAAAACAATCAACAGGTGAGCAACCAAGCCGGGCTACCAGTGTTCCAGATTAAATTGCTTTTCAAATTGCTCAGCCCAACGTTCCAGGCATTTTGATAAGTTGTGGATAGGCTGTCCACTCTCGTCACATATAGTTTCACCAACACCAGGTCTCCTGCTGCCCGTTTCCCGTATCAGACGGAATAACTCACGATGGTTACCAAGGACAGCGGCCATTTCCATCTCTGTTGCACGACGAGACCACCAGGATTCGCGGTCCCTCTTCAGGCTAGCATGAAGTTTCGCCCGGAGCTCTTTGCGAGCCTCTAACCATTGGCCAATCTGGTATGAGTGGCTCTGAAGGTGCAAAAGCACCACCCAGTATAGCTCAATGGATCACTGAGGCACACAAACCATCGCACCACGGTAAGGTCCAGCCTCATTGCGACAGGCTTTTGAATTGGAGCCAGTTGTAATTCTGAATTATCCAATAATATATGTTTGCCCGTTTTCTGCAGTAATTCTGTCCTCCTATACTACCTTGTCTCTCGTGGCTCCCTTAAGCTTGAATTCCTCGTTGTTTACATTATCTTAGTCGTGTTTATTCGCGTCTGTGTAATTCAGTGTCTATTGTGATTTTGAGTTTCTTTATTATTAATACGTGTCCTGTCCGTGTCTATTTCGCTTGACTGTTTAATTCCCATATTCGGTCATGTCGCTCGTTGACAAATTTAAAATTGATGTAGCAGGCTCCTTGCGGAAGTCGCTCTAACATCTCTGGTTATCATGCAAACGCTGTTTCATGTGGCGTTTGCCAGGTGAATTACAAATTTCATCTGCTGGTCTTCTTGTGGACCAGTTTCGCGTTATCCGCCATACTCAGCACGATTTTGTCAAGAGTATATTTAAGGAGTGCCGTTGCAAACTGCAGCTCAAGACCCGCAGGGAAACCTAATCAGCGGATCTCTAAAGCAGAGTTCCAAGGCCCGTAGCACTGTAAGTTTTGCGCAGACGACACAGATACAAGCACATTGCAAGCCTGCCATCAGCTCTGTTGAGCGCATTCCTAGATTGCCGAGTAACCCTTCTTTACCACCTGCTAATCCCTCGACGAACACTGTAACTCATATGTGTGACAAGACAGGTAGTATGGATCTCTGGCAAACACAAAAGCTAAACAAAACGAAAACAGCGTCTAGCGACCTCAGGCATCGCAACTTAATGGTCTAATAATAATAAAAAAATTAATAATAATAATAATTCTTATAATTATAATTGGGTATACTTCTCGTGGTACCCAAAAACCGAGGCCGCAAAAGGACGCATCCCATTTAGGTTGCAACATACTTAGGTATACAAGGCTGTCAATGATTTGGGTTTTTACAGGGTTACAATAGGGATGTTTTGGGAGTATTTTCATCTGGGACTTTTTCGCCGTATGCTACCAGTTCGCGGGGCATTCTTATTTGGTTGTTTTCCGTGCAGCTTGTGGTACCATGATGGCAGCAGTTTGATGGAGCGGTGGAAGGAGCATGAAAAGTGTGGAGCTATTAGAGTCACCGATCAAAAGCGGATGAGTAATACGCAATCCTACTTAACAGACTAGAGTAATCCAGTTGGAGGTATATGTGAAATAAAAACCTAATGGGTTGCGAAACTAAGAAAAGACTATATTACTGTAACTCCAGTCGATCATCAAAATCAAGTTGCTTTAGCAGAATAATATAAACAGTATTCACATTGTAGGGAGTTAAATCAAGTCGTGGTATCTAGACATTACTTGGTCAAGAGTACAGGTCACCCGCCTACTGTCCGCTCATCCGGGGCGAGGTGCAAGTGATTGAGCGGGTACAGCAGGTGGCCAAAAGGCTCGTCCCATGTTTACGAAGTGTACCTTATGAAGACCGGTGAAAGAGACTAGGGATGCACACCCGGTTTATCCTTGAATGCGGGTTGGCCTCATCATGACGTGTCGGATATTACATCTCGGTGAATACTCCATGTTGAGACCGCTGCTTCATCTACGCACACCAAGCAGCACACGTGGACACCTGTACAAGCTTGTCGTATCGGAGTTGAAGCGGGTCGCTCACCAAATCTGCTTCAAGCTGATAGTTATGAATATTTGGAACAAACTGCCTGCAGACATAGTCGAAGCAAAATGGGTGTTGGAGTTTTAGAAACTCCTGGACTCGCATGCAGTGGATAATAGACGTTCCCCTATCTGTTGAATCGAGCAAGATGGAGCAGAGTTGGGATGCTACGGCTTAAGCTTTCCCTCCTTCGTACACTTTTTCATCCTTAGCTTCCCGTTCCACCTTCACTTTCATCCCTACTTCTTCAATCCCCAATTCTTGGCCCTCCCCCACCCTGCTTGAATAGTCGCCTATCCTCTAGCTTCAACTCACACCCAATCGCAGGGTGTCGATCCAATCCTGTAGATATGTCCATGTTCAGCAAAGCGGACAACCTTAGTTCATCCATTTTGCTTTGGAGTCCTTGATCCTCTCTAAGACTGGCTGCCTCAACCTGCGCGCTTTGCTACAGATTGTGTAACAGGCAGCACTTGCCCAAACATTCGAGACCCTAGCGTTCGGTATTTGCTGTTTATCTGATTCCCGCCTGAAAGTTTCGAGCTTCGTGCTTACTCTCCGATCCCCACATGTGAACTGGCGGCACATTCTCAATGAGTCTGAATGATGATGGCGCAGATCCAAATGCGGATAAAGTAGGTGTCGGCATTGGTATGAGTCCCCGAGCTAACGCTGCCCTGATCAACTGGCTCCAATCCAAAAGCCGGATGTACGCCGTTATTTCGAGCGGCTCGTTCCAGGCTTCGAATTTGCGCAAAGACAAACGGTGTCTGTTTGTCATTTCGGACTACGCCCCCACAAACTGCAGCTCTGATTCGGTGAAAGATGATTTCTATCACCAGCTTTCCGATCTTCTTCTTTGCAGAAGAAGCAGGGATACTGTGGTATTTCGACACTTCACGCTAACTTATTCCATAGACTATATCTTCGATCTAACTTGTGATGACTATTCGCTCTACCACTACGCAGAAAAACTACCTATTACACACTCCCCTAACCGTTCTGTCTTTGGCATCTTTCACAAGACTAGTATGCACTGATAAAATCCTGACTTTTCAGTGCATAGGCGTCTATTATACAACAATATATGATAGAGAGAAAGTGAATGAAC
>CALYDF020009900.1:0-10416 GCA_944474145.2 Dicrocoelium dendriticum
TTTCGCTGCTCTATTGAATCCGGACGCCTTCCATCAGCCTGGAAGCTGGGTATTGTCAAGCCCATATTTAAAGGAGGGAACCGCCAAGACCCAGCAAACTATCGTCCCGTTTGTCTAACATCAGTAATGTGTAAAATTATGAAACGGATTCTCAAGGGAGCTCTCAGCCTTTACTTCGACGACCGGAATGTGATTTCTACTGCTCAGCATGGCTTTCGTAAGTCACGCTCGTGTACCACCAATTTGTTAGTTTCCAGAGAGAAATGGGCTAACTCACTGGATGCTGGCAAACGTATGGATGTTATCTACGTAGATTTCAGCAAAGCGTTTGACAAAGTTCCTCACGAGCGGCTTTTGTTCAAACTTCAAGCACTTGGAGTCTCTGGGAGGGTTTTGTCGTGGATTTCGGATTTCCTTTCAGACCGAATTATGCGAGTTAAGGTCAACAATACATATTCACCCTCCGTCCTTATGAGCAGTGGCGTTCCTCAGGGCTCTGTTCTTGGACCAGAGTTGTTCAAATTCTTCATTAACGACCTTCCTTCAACCCTCCGGACCGAATGCTTCATCTATGCAGATGATTTGAAGTTATGGATGGAGGTGACCAGCGCTGAGGATGCTGACCGCCTCCAAAATACACTGGATCGGCTGCACGATTGGTCTCTTAAATGGCAGTTGCCTATAAATCGCAATAAATGTTCTGTACTCCCCATTGGTGCTACTGAACCATTCGGTGTTTATCACCTTGGTGGTTATTTGCTTAATAATGTGAAACAGGAAAGAGACCTTGGTGTTATAGTATGCTGTGATCTATAAACCACCCAAGATACTTTGAAGAAGGTTGCTGCGGCTAACAGACTACTGTGCTCTATCCGAAGAGCCTTCTCACGATTGACGCCGGAGATCTTCAGACTTATCTTTTCCTCCCATGTGCGTCCAATCCTCGAATATGCATTACCCGCAGTTCATCCACTTACAAAGCTTGAACATGGCTTGATTGAAAAAGTTCAGCGACGCGGTTCTAAGTACATCTTTGAGTTCCGACACCTGCCATATCACATTCGTCTCCAGCATTTGAATATGTTCTCCCTGGAATATCGGCGTCGCCGAGGCGATCTGATCTACGCTCGGCGCATTCTGCGAGGCGAGATAGGAAACGAGCTCCAAGGTTTCTTCCAGGTTAACACTGAGTGTTCGACTCGGGGCCACTGCTGGAAACTGTTCAAACCTAGGAGACTCAGGCTTCGCTCTGATTTTACACTATCGACTCGTGTGGTGAACGACTGTAACTGCTTGCCTAATTCCGTCGTCAACGCGCACACGGAGGAATGTTTTAAACGATTGTTGGATTTATACCTCTTGAATTTGCAGGGATCTTGTTGTTTCTTATGTAACTGTGACAATTTTACTTGTTAATTGCTGTTGCGCCAACACCTGCTATGATTGGGAGGTGATGGAGCTGACAAAGGTCTTTCCTTCTGCTCTCTACAATACAATGATTACAATGAGCTGTAACAATCCCTCGGGAAACAGTTTAACAACGTCATTCAGCCAATGAAGGCGAGGTGATAGAGCTGACACGGGTTTTCCCTTCTACTCTCTACAACTTTATGAACACCAACGACCGGACGTATATTACATATTTGGCGACCTTTCCAGTTTTGAATCCCAGTCCGTGAAGCGGCATTTCGGCCGTTGTAGCGATCAGTGGTATCCCCACGCGGTATCGTCCGAGCCTGTTGCAGTGCTCATCAGTCCATTGTGTCAACAAGTCTACACGGGTCAGCGCTACTGTACGCGCTGAGGACAGCGCCTCATAAGAGGGTGGATAATGTAGCGCGCCGAAGTGTCGCAGTAGCGAGTCAACAAGTAAGTTGTCGACGAGCGTAGCCTGTATTGTAAGCATCGTTTCCTCTTCCCTTTACTTTTTCATTTCTTTGGTGTTGTATTTGCCAACCGTCGTACGCTTTCACGCCATCCATCTAGTCGCTTTGCGCTCAGTCATCTTTCGGCTACTGTGACCCTACCGCCCAGTTAGCCACGAGATGTGACTCAAGCAGACCGTTCATCCAGCTCCGACACTTACTAAGTGGTTTTCCATCCCCCAACGAGGTATCTGCTTTGCCTTTCAGCCCTCGGTCTAATACGACCCATGTACACCCCGGACATAGAAGCCCTTGGCACCCTCGACCGGACGCATATTACAATGACAACCCCACAAACCAAAAAGCTGGCTGTTCCCGTGAGAAGCAATCCCCCTGCTCGTGAACGATGTCTTATGATCGACAACGCTCCGGAATCAGACAAGAGAGAATACTAGACGACAAAGCTTTTTTAGAACCTATAGTCTCTACACACTTCGATGATCAACATTATCTCCGCCTCTCGACTCGATAGCAAGCAGGACGACACCACTAAAAGTTGCCCACTTAAAATAGTCTGCCAATACGAAGCTGAATGTTGCCGCATTCTTAAGCGGACTTCAGGCCTCAAGGAATAAAATTTCTTTGCCCTGAGAGACCTTTACCCAGAAGACCGTGTCAGAATGAAAATGACCGCTGAATGACTGAGAACCCGAAGAGCTAACGGTGAGACCAATCTGCACATTCTGGATTTTCGCGTGGTGTAGAGAACTCTGAGAGCTCGCTGAAGAACATTCCTAGTCCCACCCGGGTCGTAAGGTCAAGGACAACACTTAGACTGCGGGTGAGGTTTGCCAATGTCAGGAGCATCAGGAACAAACTGGACGAAATCCTCTTTACCACGTCGGAGCTATGCCCAGACCTGCTTGCCTTTACAGAGACATGGCCATCCTCAAATATACCGGATGGAGAGATACAAATCCTAGGATGTCAGCTCTCACGGGCGGTTCGCAATGGGGCTAGAACCGGGGGTGGTGTAATACTATACTGGAGATCTGAACTCAGGGCGCATACCATTGAAACTGCTAATGACGATGGTATAGAAGTGCTCTGGTGTCGGATCCACGACGGATGTAAACCCCTTACTATCGGGGTGGTGCACAAGGCCCGTCGAGTAACGGCGACCGCGTTTTGGATTCAAGCAAAACCTATGGGTGTGATAGGGACGTCCTAATATCGAGTGACTTCAATGCGCCTAGTATTGACTGGGATCTTCAATGCGAACTCCGCGGAATCATTTGATTACTGATTACTGTTTGGAAGCAGCGAATAGCGCTTGCTCTGTGTAGCTGCATCAATTTTCACTCATGGAAAAATGCCGTTATGTTGTGTTCCGCTCAATATCTTTTGCGTCGGCAGTGTTCGCCAAGGAACTCCTTAAATCCCGACACTGACTTTGCCTCTACTGCTTGCCACGGCAGGTTGTTCCATGCATTCACCACTGCGTTCGAAACAGAGTTGGTGAGCGACCCGCTTCAAATCCGGTACCACAAGCTTATACCGGTGTCCTCGTGTGCTGCTTGGTTTGCGCAGATGAAGTAATGGTCTCAACACAGGGTAATCACCCAGATGTAATATCCGGTGCGTCATGGTGAGGTCAACCCTCAGTCGACGATAAGCTAGAGTGTATAGCCCTAGTTTCTTACACCGGCCTTCGTACGGCACCCTTCGTAAGTTGGGAATCAGCCTGGTGGCTACATGCTTCACTCGCACAATCTTTTCCACCTCGCCCCGGGTCATAGAACAATACGCGGGAGATCCATACTCTAACATTGGTCGTATTATTGGGACGAAGTGGCGGGTGGCAATCTCTTCGGACCAAGTGCTGAAGCTGCGCCTGAGCGCCCAAAGCATGCGAAGGCTGTTTCGGTAAATCCTATTCGTATTATCTATGGACTTTAGGTCGTAGCGTGAGTACACCGAGGTCGCGCACAAAAGGCGCAGGATGCAACGGTTGACCAGCCACTTACCCAGTCTCATGAATTGCGACTTGACCGGGGTGATTGGGCGGTTGACCTCTGCAGACCACTGGAAAGGCGGTCGAGGTCCTGCTGAAGCAAATCACAATCACTGGGTTCGCGGATTACTCCACACCTTCAAGTCATCTGCGAACAACGCACAAGGTGATTGGAGTAGCTGAGGCACATCGTTTACATGGATCAGAAGCAAAATCGGCCCCAGTACAGTGCTTTGGGGCATGCCACTGCTCGATGGGTGTCAGTCCGTTAAATGGTTGTCTACCTGGACCCTCCACTTTCGAGCAACAAGGAACTTTCTGATCCATTGGTGCAGCGAACCACTAACACTGCACATCCTCAGCCTGTCGAGGAGCACTGCATGACTTAGCTTGTCAAAAACTTTACTGTAGTCAGTGTAAATGACGTCGACTGATTTGCCTTGGTTCAGTGCTTGTAACCATTCGTACCTCGTCAACAGTAGATTGGTGATGCACGTGCGACCTTTCACGAAACCATGCTGTGCGGGCATCAAGGAGCTTTCGACTCGAGAAGCTACAGAAGGCTCTTCTGCACGATCTTTTCGAACGCCTTTGCCAAAACAGCGGTCAAGCAGATCGGTCGGTAGTTATCCACTTTGCTTGGGTTACCACCTTTCGGTATGGGCTTTACGACAGCATTACCAGTCGCCCGGTAATAGTCCAGTGGATAGTGACCTGTTGAACAGCTCAATTACAGAAGGCGATGATGGCCGATAGGGACTTGAGAATCAGTGGGTGGATTTCATCTGGCTCAGCAGGCTTCGTCCCATCAAGATTTGCTAGAAGCTTGCGTGGAGCAGTCTTTGATACCAACCTATCTCAATACGCTTCCACGCCCACTAGCATACTCCAAGGCCAGACACCCCACATTCTTCATTTGATGCTCTCACCTGTACCTTCTGACATCTTTGAATTGGTCACTCTCCCTCCGATTGGTCATAGTGATCATTGTACTCTCCTTTTTACGTGGACGCAACGAGTTGTCAGTCAAAACCGAAGGCTTTCATTGATTCATTGGGTTGTAGAGAGAAGAAGAGAGAACCCTTGTCAGCTTCATCGACTCCTATTCAATAGCTGTGTCGTCGTGTGATGACGTTCCTCGATGACACGTCACAGTTGCAGCGGGAGCAGCAGGATCCCAGCATCTTCATTAAGTGTTTGTCCCAAAGCGTTTTAAAACATTCCTCTGAAGGTGCGTCAACAATTTACTTTGGTAAACTGTTCCACTCATTCACCACCCGGGTGGACAAGGGGAGGTCTGAGCGAGCGTTTAGCCTTCGTGCTTTGAACAGCTTCTACTTATGATCTGTCGATTAGTTGGCGTTAGGGTGGAGGAGCTGCAGTAGCTCGTTTCCGAGTTCACTAAGAAGGATACGTCTAGTGTAGATGAGATCGCCTCGGTGACGGCGGAACTCCATGGGAAACAGGTTCAGCTGGTGAAGTCGGAGAGGGTAAGGAAGATCGCGAAGCCTGGTGACAGCTTCTGAGGCACTCCTGTGTACGTTCTCTATCAAAGAACACACAAAATTAAAGTGGGAAAAGATGGCCGGCTGCCCATATTCTAGTATGGGACGTACGCATCTGGTAACTAGAGGTCGGAAGGTCCCAGGAGTCATTCTGGAGTCTCTGCAGCTGCGACCTTCAGTGTGTCCTGGGACGTCTTAAGGTCAGAGGATACCTTGACCCCGAGATCCTTTTTTTGAGTGGTGTTCTTTAGAAGAAAGCCACCAATGTGATGTGCCGTATGGGTCGGTTTTACCGAGTGGGAGAACCGCACATTTATCGCGATTTACAGGCAATCGCCACTTGGTAGACCACCTGTGCAGCCTATCTAGAGCCTCTTGCAATTTATCGGCATCGTCTAGGGTACATACTCTTGATCAGAGTTTAAGATCATCAGCGTAGATCAAGCAGCCAATTTGCAGCACAACCAGGTCATTTATGTACACTTTGAAAAGTTTTGGTCCAAGTACGGATCCTTGTGGAACCCCACTTGTCATTGTTACAGGGGCGGATGTGCTTTGATTAACCTTGACGCGTTGTCTGCGGTCTCTTAAAAACTCGACGATCCAGGAGAGGACTATTCCCGTCACACCGATCTCCTGAACTTTAAGCAGCAGCCTTTGATGAGGAACTTTGTCAAAAGATTTGCTGAAGTTCACGAAGACCACGTCGATGTGTTTTTGGGCATCTATGGCTTGTGCCCAAGTTTCTCTGGCGCGTAGCGAACTGGAGACGGAGGAACATGCTTTCCGCAAACCATGTTGGGATGGAGAAATTACGTCGTAGTTCCCACAGTGTAACTGGAGCGCGCGTTTGATGACTCGTTCCATGGTCTTGCAGACGACGGATGTCAGGCAGGTTGGGCGATAGTTCGCCGGATCTTGGTGGTCTCTGCCCTTGTACTTGGGCATCACTGTGCATTCTTTCCACTCAGTGGGTAAATGGCCGACCGATGGAGTGGCGAAATAGTTGGTAGAGGGGATCAGCGATGTATTCGGCTATATACGGGATGCAGCCAGGAGTGGAGTTCAGATCCAGTTCGAGAAGGTGCTTCACCACCACCTCAGGGTTGATTTCGATTTGATCATAAGAGGGACAGTGTGCAGGCAGAGTTTATGTGCAGAGGGGGCTCCACTGAGTGGACCGAAGAGTGCTGCGAATCTAATATGTTGGCTTTTTCCTCGTCATCGTGAAGCACAGGATCTTCTTCCGAAAGTAGCGTGGGGATCCCACTACCGGCCCTGATATTTCTTTTCAGATTTGATAAGAGTTTCTTGGGACAAGTTAGTGATTCCGTGACCAGGTTGTGTTCGTACTAAAGCCGCTTGTTGCGCTTTTTCAGGGTGCAAAGGTTCCTTACAGTCTTTTACTCTGAGTAGCTCGATGCCAGTTGTGTGGTCTTGTATTGATCCCACAGTTTCCGGCGTTTTTCATTAAAGATCTGATTTATCTACCAATCCAAAGGGGGCCTTTGGAGTAAGGTCTGGCTTTACAGTTTGGAACGTGTTGTTCGATGAGCAGCATCATCTTGGATCGTAATAGCTGTCGGCCGGTGCCCAAATGGTATGCGCGTCTGCTTTGCAACCATAGGGTCATCGGTACGAATCCGCATAGGAGCGGGCGTCCTCGCGGTATACTCAGCCCACGCGCCACTGGTGGTAGTCGCGTGACAGCGAAGCGCCGTTACGGCGTACAGCTGGCGATTTCTTTATTATTATTCGTAATAGCTGCCATGCACCGTCGAGATCCAAAGACCGCGGAATATTCCAATCCAGGGTCCTTGCCGCTGCCTTAAGTCTGGACTGGTCGGCTCGCCAGAAGTTGCGACGAAGTGACCCCTAATCGTGAACTGTAAGGCATCGTGTCCACTGGAAGGCGATGACAAAATGGTCACTCTTGCCCGGAGGATGAAGGGTCGTTAGATCTGAGACGTCAGATGGAGCCGAAGTGAGCATCAAGTCTAGAATGTGAGATGTTTGGCCTGGAAGCATCCGTGTTGGTATAAGGACGTGCTGCGTGAGGTTACATTCGAGGACGGTGTCTAGTAGGCGAGCTTCAAAGGACTCATTGAGATCATTATGAAGTAAATCCCAGTTGATGCCAGGGGCAATGAAATCCCACATAAGTAGACCCATCGCAATGAGGCTAGAACTTACCGTGATGCGATGGTCTGTGTGCCTTAGTGCTCCATTGAGCTATACTAGGTGGTGCATTTTTGCAACTTCAGAGTCACTCATACCAGATTGCTCAATGGTTAGAGGTCAGACAAACTCTGCCTCCTGGTCCTCCTGGTTGGGAGTTGGAATGAAGGTGGCTCCTTATTCCTTAAAACGGACTCCTTGTAGCCCAGTGCCAAACCCGCTGCGTTGCGGACAGGTTTTTGAACCAAAGGCTTTGGTTGAGAACCCTAATCGTTCTCCTGTCTAGACCTGGGCAACCTGACAGTATTCTACCCACGCAATACAAAGAATCTACTTCAAAGAAATTTCTGATGCTCTGGCCACCGCAGTGGATAAACAACGGTGCCCTATCTGCTGCATCGGACAAGGTGGATAGGGGTTTGGATGCTACTGCTCAAGCCTTCCTGTCTTCTTATTCCCCATCTCGCGCTTTTT
Organism: Dicrocoelium dendriticum; assembly: GCA_944474145.2. NCBI lineage: Eukaryota > Metazoa > Platyhelminthes > Trematoda > Plagiorchiida > Dicrocoeliidae > Dicrocoelium > Dicrocoelium dendriticum. The sequence goes on from CALYDF020009900.1 coordinate 8,037, forward strand.
CACCCGTATCGTCCCATTCCAGCTTCACTTTTATCCCCTGTATTCAACCTCCCAATTCTCGGCCCTCCCCCACCTTGCTTTAATAGTCGCTTGTCTTTGAGGTTCAACTCACATGTGAATGCAGAGCGTCATTCCTGCTCTATTAATAGGCCCATTTCCAAGCAAGCGGCCCATTCCAGTTCATCGGCTTCCATTTGGAGCCCTCGATCCTCCTTCAGATTGGCATGCCTCAATGTTCGCACATTGCTTCAGATCGGTCAACAGGCAGCACTTGCGCGAACATTAGAGACCCTCTCGATCGATATCTGCTGCTTATCGGCGACCCGCCTGCAAAACTCGAGCTCTGTACTCACTCTACAATCCCCTTCAGGTGACACTAGGAGCACTTTCTCATTACGCCTATCCGGTGACGATGCAGCTTCGAGCACCAACCAAGCTGGTGTTCGTATTGCCCTGACTCCTCGTGCTGAGGCTACTCTAGTTGATTGGATTCCAATCAGTAGCCGGATGTGTGCGGTCCGATTGGCTGGCTCGTTCAAAACTTCGAAGTCGCGTGGGACTAACTGGTGTCTACTTGTTTTCGTTGCCTATGCACCGACAAACTGTAGCGATGACTCGGTAAAAGACGACTTCTATCGTCAACTGAACGAGCTCCTTAGCCACAGAAGAAGCTCGGACACTGTAGTGCTGGCTGGGGATCTGAACGCTCAAGTTGGAAAATTATCCACAGATGAGCGGCATCTGGGTGGCCAACATGGTGTAGGCTCCCGTAATGATAACGGTGAGCGGTTACTTTATTTGTGTGAGGATGCTCGCTTATTTCTTGCGAGCAATAATTTCCGACACAGCACCCTCAGGAGGGTGACTTGGCGCCCACCAGCCTCGAACCAGCTATGGACGCAAATCGATCACATTGCGATAAGTTACCGATGGAGAGGCTGCGTCCAGAAGTGCCGCTCGATTTGGAGCACAGGTGTGGAAACCGACCATGCACTTGTATGTGCTGACCTGCGGATGCGCTTTGGCGGACGCCCAAGACGACGTGAGCGCATTGACACCAGCCAACTGACGAAGTCAGTTGTTCTGAAAGCCTATCAAAGTACGCTGTCATGCGAGTTGGATAAACGCTCAATGGATGCATTTGAAGGTCAATGGTCTCATATTCACCAGACCTTACTAGCAGCATGCAAATCGTCATGTGGTATGTCTAATGGCCAACACGGACATTGGGTCCCTTCACTGTCTCTGGAACTTATAGATGCTCACCGGCATATACTGGATGAAAGCGAACACAATGAAACTCGCAAAGAGCTCCGGGAAATGCTCCGTGTTAACGTGAAAAGAGACCGCGAATCCTGGTGGTCTCATCGTGCATCAGAAATGGAAATGGCCGCTGCCCTTGGTAACCATGGTAAGTTATTCCGTCTGATACGGGAAACGGGCAGCAGGAGACCTGGTGTTAGTGAAACAATTTGTGATGAGAGTGGACAGCCTATCCACAACTTATCAAAAGGCGTAGAGCTTTGGGATGAGCACTTTAAAAGGCAATTTAATCGGTCGGAATGGTTACATTTCTCGCCGGCCACTGATCGCCCCGCTCTCTGGGCTGTCCCTTTTGATGCACCCTCTCGCTCATAAGTCGAACGTGAGATCGGACTGTTGAAGTTGAACGAAGCCGCGGGACCTGACGATCTTCCTCCATCCCTCTTCAAATTCGGGGGACCTGCTCTTGTGTGTGATTTACACTAGTTACTAGTGAAACTGTGTGAGCAAGAAACTGTCCCAACCGATTGGAGCCGCCCCGTGATAGTCCCAATTTTCAAGGGAGGCTCACGATCGGAATGCGGCAGCCATAAAGGAATCAGTCTGATCTCCATCGCCTTCAAATTGCTTGCCTTTGTCATTTTTCACAGACTGACTGGTACTCGTGAAAGCCAGATTCGTGAAGAGCAAGCTCGATTTCGTCGAGGTCGTGGCTGCATTGACCACATCTTCACTTTGCGTCAGTTGTTGGAGCACCGTCACATATATTGGCGGCTCACCCTAGTCATGTTCCTCGATATCAAAGGTGCATTCGTTTCGGTGGATAGAGATGCATGTTGGGACTGTCTACTCAGGAAAGGTGTACCTGAGAAATATGTGAATATTATCCGAGCATTGTATGCGCGTAGCGCGGGCGAAGTGAGGGCTTACGGCAAGTTGTCGTCGCCCTTTAATATCTCCAGCGGCGTGAGGCAATGATGCCGGTTGTCACCTTTCCTCTTCAACTTCGCTGTTGACGAAGTCGTGGAAATCGCGTTCACAGGGCACGACTTTGAAAGTGTGGATCTGCTCCTAGGAGAACGACTTCTTGACTTAGAGTATGCTGATGATATTGCCC
>CALYDF020009901.1:0-10416 GCA_944474145.2 Dicrocoelium dendriticum
CGGTTTTGCATAACAAACCGAGGTGAAAATGTAGTTATGTAAAAGTATGAACAGCTGTAGCTGTTTAGCGGGTTAATGCCAGCGGTTACTTACACTAACATTTAGAAAATTAAGAGTCGTTGTAAACCGCATACACCGAGCTCTCCTTAACTCCAATGTACGTGCCTGCAATATGCCGATCAGTTCGAAAACCTATATAGAACGACGCTTTGCATGACTGAGGAAAAGAAGTTGGGACGCGTTATAATTATGAAGTGTGATAGCGTTTTCCATTGTAAAACAATACTAACAGTGACCTTCACGCCAATAGACCTGTAGCAACATACATCATAAGCTCAGTTTTTGTTTAATTCGTTAGACACATTGGAAGGTAGAGAGCAGAATGGACACTTTGTAAGCTCTGTCACCTCCGCATCACTGTGTGCATGCCTCGCTGCAGTCGCAGAACCTGTTACGGTTATGAAACAGAAAAACAACCATGGATGCTGAACGTGAGGTAAGTCATTAGGTGGGGTTGCCAATTAAATGGATATACACTGCAAGAGGAGGCGTTTTAATAAACAACATTCGATAAGTGATGCTAAATAATGTTACACAATACCACGGCACTGAACACAGGCATTGATGACTTATGCAAATTATCACCCACATAAAACTCACTGCACTAGCATCATCAATGCTAGTCACGGAGACTCTATTCATTGAAGCATTAACTTCGTTGAACTATGCATAAAGTTACTGACGGAGCCGCTGCACAACGCGCCATAGGGATCGCGTACTGGTTATAGGGTAGCGTACATAGGTCTATTTATACCATCACCAAGAATGTCGGTCAAAGTGACTCTAGGCAAAGCAGCACAAGCCTGATGTACCGGTGATACAATATACTATCTAGGTCTCTGCACTAGTACCAATAACTTAGGTCACGAACCTCCGTGCATAGCAACACAGGCCTGGTGTACCGGTGATACAGTAGGCTAGGTTGGTCTCTTTGCACTAGCACCAATAATGTAAGTCATGGAGTCTCTACTCATAGCACCACAGACCTGGTGTACCGGTGCTACAGCAGCTTACATAGGTCTCATTACATAAGCACCATTAAATTCTGTCACTGAGATACTATGCATAGCACCACAGCGTTGGCGCACCGGTGATATAGTAGCCTACATAATTCTCAATGAAGGAGCACCGAAATTGTTGATCATGGAGCCACTAAAGATAGCACTACATGCATCCTGTGCCGGTGCGTATAGCATCTTACATCCGCCTTAGTGCAATAGCACCGATAATGCCTGTCACTTGTCATCCGTACAAAGCACCACAAGCATCGTGTATACGTTGATACAGTAGCCGAACTAAGTCTCATTGCAAGAACACCATAAATGTCGATCAAAGAGCCTCTATAGAGAATGTGTTAACATCAATGCAACAATGCGGATGTGATACGCTGCATATAATAACAAAACTCTCAAGAAGCGTATGCGCACAGATAACGTGTCCGTGACTGTTATTGTTCAGGCCCATACAAAGTGCAGAAGCAAATGTGCCGGACATATCATATGCGTCATATCAACACAGCGGATCACTAAGCAGTTGGGTAAAAATAAAATAAACAAAGCAAAGCATTAAAAACAAGAAAGGCAATGAAATTGTGGCCTTGTTAAACAGCAAATGGGCCATGCCTGCTAGGAGCACAGAGCCACCGTCAGATCCATTTCCCGAATATTCCAGTCCATGTCGTCAACCGACTCGTTGCATCGGGTTGGCAAGGGGGAAGCAAGTGGGAAGCCCATTATTTGCCCCTGCACAACCACTCATGCAAAATAAACCCTACGCAAGTACACAAACAAAAAATGCTTTTAAATACGCATTCAGTTTTATACCTTCTTCACGTGGAACCATGACAATTGTTTAGCTTTACAACTCATGCTGTACCGGGATCTCACGGCCAGTAACTTAATTTCGCGCGTCATATTGATTGAACCTTCCCCTAGCCGTTTGAAGGAGGAATTGTTAGGGGCATTGCATGTTGCTTTCAGCTTCAAACTATACCAGTATTTACTAAGTGACGGGATGGCTTACGGCCGGCCAAGATTTTGTGCGTTTCTGCTTCGGGAAGATTACGCATCTTTGCTTACGTTGTTCGAAGCGTTTCAAAGTAGTACAAATAAATAAATAAAGCCCTAAAATGTTTATTCTCTAATTTATCGTGGCGCACCAAATCAGGCATGAGCACAATTTACAGGCAGTTATGTTTCGCATCAGCCAAGTTGCTATGTTTGTAAATAGCTGTGGCCGAACCTTGTATAGGCTGCGGAGATTGAGGAGGTAATCATGAAAAATGAAGTCTTCTATGCATGAAGACACGTTGGGTTCAAGTACGCATAGTGGAAAACAGCAATGCGCTAAATGTGTAGCGAAAATAGTATATGTAGACAGAGAGTGTCTTGTTTTGGTTGGTGTCAAGAAAAGATTAAAATGTCAATCTCGTCGAATTGCCAGCATGTAGTTGAGGCAGTGACTTTATTCCGTGGCGCGTCACATTCGCCACGTCAGTGTTGTTAAATGGATAGTTGTGGCTTTTTATAGGGGGAACGCTTGTCAACCAGACGCCCACCACGCCCCGGAACACTGCCGTAAATCATACTGAACATTAATGTACCACAGGGAGAGCAGCTTGCCGACTGATTGCAAACTCGGTTATTCTCAGTCAACTGACTTCTAATTCCTTCTGTTTGCTAACCAGGTAGCTTGGTCGGGGATGCCATAAGCGCTGAGGCTAGCCGAGGATGAAAGTCATGAAGAGTCTTCTTGTAGAGTGCCTGGGTGAGCCAAACTTTCAAAGTTCCCTTGTCTGGATTTTTCATATTATGTATACATTCCGGGAGGGTGAAGACATCGTGTCCAGCTTTCCACACTGGACGACGGTCGTAGTGCTGATTGCAGCTGAATCCCTTTTGTTTATAACCATGCTCCATATTGGTGTTTGTCGATCCTTCCATCCGTCTCGGGCAAAATCGTTGTTCCTCAGTCTAATCCCAAATTCGCAAAAGTTCCAGGCCTCGTAGAAAAGGGAAGTGAAGAACAACCGAAAGAAGACCGCCAAGAACAGCCTAGGAATCAAACACTGTTAAAGTCTTATGTTATAACATTTATAGTGGAGACCAACTGAGGTACAATTTGCAACGATGCTTATGTTGAAAGTGCCTTTTGGAAGTGCAAAGAACAGCTATAGCCGTATGGGTAGATTGCTACCACCTACTTAGAGAACAGAGGGTTATACAAGTAAGCAATCCACGTAATATCAGTTTACTATGATGCAACAACTACGTAGGAAGAGAAAAAGCGTGTCAGAACACTGCCGGCCAATGAATCACGAATGAACCGCAGGTAGCCAGCCTAATTCGATAGGGAGCTCAGAAGAAGTAGGTAAAAGTATAAGTGACTCGAGAAGAGAAAGATTCAAAAGCCACTTGGTGGAAAAGCAGCGGAAAGATAGGACAAGCGCGGAGTAAAAATTTTCAGAGGATCTAGACCTAAAGTGGACTTGGGGATACTAAGAGAATAGTGCTAAGGCCCACTGAGGGAGCTGGACCCCTACCTAAGCCTGGGTAGAGGACGATGCTGCTAGACGAAAACAGAAGACATAAAACGGAGTAGTTACGGAACGGATGTGTGCTAACTAAATAAGAAAAGATTGATCAGTAGCAGGGAGCTAAAAAAATCAATTGAAGGAAAGCAAACTTGCGGAACGTAAATATACCAACGGTTGTTGACGACGTCTCAACATATGGGACATAAGTGCAGCGTCGCGCAGGGATACACGTCAAGCTAGGGTGCTAACGGAATGGTACTAACGTATGGGTCAAGATGTCCCCGTCAGCCCAATTAAGATGGACAAAAGGGTTGCTCAAATATGTGTAGCGCGCGCTTTGTTAATGCGATATGTTATTGTGCTAACTTTACACCCACCAAGCAATTAGGAAGCAAGTAATTGCTAAAAATTCTTCGTTACATTCTGTAGACAAACATTACCTGGTCGCGTTATCTGTTTCATCGCATGGCAACTTCGGAGACGGATTCTTGGTACCACCTCTTTCGAGATGTAATATTCTTGTTTTAGATTTCAACACGATATACAGCTCTTTCAACGAAGAGACCATCGGTAAGCGACAGCTTAGTATAACCATCACAAGCGCAGACAGCCAGCATGAGATTCCTGTAGTTCCGAGTACAAGTCAGCAAACCTTACCTCCTCATGTGGCACCTGCACTTGGTATTAATGACATTGTCCTTAACTTTTATCGATGGTTTGTTGCAAGGGACCCGTCAAGTTCCCGCAACTGGATGTTTTGTGCAGAAAGCAGTGCCAGAGTAAGCTACCCCGTACAATTCACTCCCCATTACATTTTATTTAGCGTTGACGTGGATGCAAGTCTAGACAGAAAACCCTGAGAAGGAAAAATATTGTTCAACTACACGCTCACCTTCTACTGCTTGACAGTAGGCTGCTTTTTATCCCGCTGTTACATTTTAGCCACTGAACACGACGTTGTGTAAGGATACGCTGCATGGGCCATGCGCAATCAAGGAACGGACATAGTGAACAACGCTGAACCTTTACTCATTCTGCGTTTTGCTCGATATAAAAAACAGTTGTTATCGTGGTTGCTGCGGTCATTCAGTATTACAGCTGTTCTGACGAAGTGTTGTATCAGCGGCAGTTTTGGCGACAATGTAGTTGTATCCCGACATGCTGCACGAGCACCGGGCTCCGAACTTCGTGCTCAACGCACGCAGGCTTCAGCCGCGGCATATTTGGTGTCAGTCTCATCTGACGACGGACAGTTGCACCGAGCACCAGGCTTCGACGTTCGTGGTGTTAGGAAAGGGACTCCATCAGTGGCACAGTTGGTGCCAATGCCCTGGAACCCAGGTGGGTTGTAATAGCACTCGGCTACGAGGCTCTTTTTTGTAGTATAACCGTTCCATCAGTGACACATTTGGTTCCAAAGTAATGGGCCCAGATGGGTCGTAATAGCACCCGGTTCCGATGTTCGTGCTCGAGGTGTAGGGGCCTAATCAGCGGCATCTTCGGTGCCAACGTATTTTAAGCTAGGCAGGTTGCATAAAGCTCCAAGGCTCGTGACCTTAGAATAACGGCTTCATCAGTGGTCCGTTTTCTTTCAAGGCAACAGGAGCCACGTGGGTTGTAATAGCAGTTGGCTACGAGTCTCGTGTTAGTAGTATAAAGGCCCCATCAGTGGTAGATTTGGTGGCAAAGTAATAGGACACAGGTTGGTTGTAATAGCACTCGGCTCCGAGGCTCGTGCTCAAAGTACAGAGGCCTAAGCAGTGGCAACTTTGGTGCCAAAGTACTTGAACCTAGGCCTGTAGTGACCATGACATTTTACTCCATCAAACATCACATTCAGACTTGTACACACTTTGTTTTACTTTGCACCCGTCCAAAGCCTATATATACTGGACTGTGATTTTGAACCAGGTCCGCCATCTTGCCCGCGCGTTGCCGACTGTTGCGCTCCTACGTGGTGTTACTCATTGCTTCACCATTTTCTCCCATTGTCCTCAAGCTATATTCACATAGCTATTGTACATAGCTATTTTCTCAAGACATTCTTAATATTTTACCGTCTTCTGTCTTACTGGGCTACGGTTTTCTTGTGTAGCATTCGTCAAGGCGCTACATAATTAGTGACCCCAACCGCATTCCGGTGAGTTCGTTCCATTTTTTTTGGTTTTTTCCACGCAAGCCATGACGTCAGTTTCTAAAAAGTGTGAAGTTTCACAGTCGGTGCAAGCGGTATCTCTTGTAGTTCCACCATTTATTGAAAAAGATCCCGTTTTATGGTTCATGATTTTAGAAGCTGAGTTTACTTCTAAGCATGTCACTAGCGATTCTGCAAAGTTTAATCACTTGCTCACACGCCTGCCAACTGATATTACTATAGCTCTACGTGATCTTATCATTACATCTTGTCCTCTTGACCGCTATAATTCTCTCAAGAACGCGGTAGTAAAACGTGTTACTCCCTCATTGAAGTCCCGCCTGCATAAACTTTTTACTGGTCTACAGCTGGGTTCTAGTAAGCCATCCGCGCCATTGCTAGAGATGCGTGGTCTTCTTCAAGGATTGCATATGGATGAGTCGCTGCTTCGAGAGTTATGGCTGCAGCGTTTGCCTGAAAACGTACAAGCTATGCTATCGCTTGCGAAATCGCAGCCTTTGTCAGAAGTTGCAGATATTGCTGATGACATGATGGATCGTTTCACCGGACCACCGTGTCCGTCGTCTAGTTTTCTTCGCTCACCTGACGTAGGTTTTACTGTTGACCCTTCGGTCCAAACCATCGACACCGCTACTCCACCTTCGACTGGTGAGCTCTTAGCAGAGATAGCCGCGCTACGGCAAGAAGTTCAAAACTTAAAGTTACATCGGCACCCACGGAATTTTCCATCCCGTTCCCCTAGCCCATCTCGAAGACGAACACGACTCCCAATTTGCCGTTATCACGCGCGTTTTGGAAGTTCCGCTAGAAATTGTATAAAACCAGGCTCATTTCCCGTAAAGAGAAAAAGGACAGGCCGACACGTATTGGCGACGAACGCCGTCGGCCGAAGTCGTCCAAATTGCCTCTTCATAATCGTTGATAGGAACACCTGGATCATGTTCCTGGTTGATACCGGGGCGGAAGTTAGCGTGATCCCACCGGTTCCAGGCGACGCGACTAAGCCACAGACAACCAATTTGTGTGCCGCTAACGGCACCGCTATCCGAGTTTTCGGTCAACGCTCCCTTACCATTGGCCTCGGACTACGACGTCCCTTTCGATGGATTTTCACCATCGCTGCTGTTCCATTTGCTATATTGGGTATCGACTTCCTCCAACACTTCGATCTTCTCGTCGATGCGCGTCATCGCAAACTCGTTGACCAAAAGACCCAGCTTTTCACATGTGGAGTTCGCACACCTTGTGTTTCTGTCACTCCCACTTACATTCAGCCTGAAGCTGATAAGGAATTTTTAGATCTGTTCAGACAGTTTCCACAGCTCGTCCGCTCAGCTGACGCTACTCTTCCGGTCGCATCTAGCGTTACGCACCATATACGAACCCGTGGCCCATCGGTTTCTGCACGGCCATGACGTCTCGCCCCTGATAAGCTAAAAGCCGCTAAGGCGGAATTCGAGCACATGCTCGAACTTGGTATCATCCGTCCTTCCGAAAGTCAGTGGGCCTCACCTCTCCACATGGTGCCCAAGAAAGGCGGCGACTGGCGGCCCTGCGGAGACTACCGGGCGCTGAACAAGTGCACAGTTGCAGATATGTATCTTATACCGCACATCCAGGACCTTACAAGTAGTCTCGGTGGTAAGTCAGTGTTTAGCAAGATAGACCTGACGCGAGCATATCACCAGATTCCTGTAGAGGACTGCGATATCCCCAAAACAGCAGTTATAACACCCTTTGGTTTATTCGAGTTCCTTCGAATGCCTTTCGGGTTAAGAAACGCTGCTCAAACATTCCAGCGGTTCATCCATGACGTTGCTCGTGGTTATAGCAGTCTGGAGATTCCCCGGTTTGCTTGTGTAAAATTCTAACCAAAATTCTATAATTGTACACTTAGGCAACCGGTGTGGTTTGTTGAACTGATTGCTGAGTTCGAATGCTTTACTTGTTCATCGCCATTTCTGCTTGGCGCTCGCTTCGGTTGCAGCGCGCGACTGCTCTGTGTGCTGTGCTTGATCCGTTTCCCTAGCTAGAGCGTCCACGGTGTCGTTCGTTTATAGCTAGCTAACAGGGAATCTTTTGCTGAACCAATAAAAGTTTCCCTGCAACTCAATCCCTCTTCTGGAATCGCTCTCTGGGCTCCCGAAATAGGCAACCATCTAAATTGGTGACCCCGGATCCGGAAGAATCTCAACGCCGGATATTTCGAACTTTTCTCCGGTGAGCTCGTTCCATTTATTTTTCATATTTTCCGGTTTTATTTTTACATACGGTAGCCTATATTTTCGCGTAATTTTTTCAAGCCATGGAATCTGTAGACCATAAGGTAGAGTCTCTACTTAGTGTTGTATCTCTCTCTGTTCCACCTTTTTGGGACATGGATCCTGTTTTGTGGTTCGCTCTTCTTGAGGCTGAGTTTTATAACCACAGAATCACTTCCGACTATGCGAAGTATTGCAAGCTCCTGTCCTATCTCCCCAAGGAGATATCAATGCAGGTTCGTGACGTTATCATTTCTCAGACCGAAAACCGCTATGAGGCTCTCAAGGAAGCCACGATTAAGCGTGTTATGCCCTCTGAGAAAGTTCGCCTGCAGCAGCATTTCAGGGATCTGCAGATGGGCGACAAACTGCCCTCAACCCTGCTACGAGAGATGCAGCAACTCCTTGGTTCACCAACCATGGACGAGACTTTACTTCGCGAACTATGGCTACAACGGCTACCGGAAAACACGCAAGCGATTCTCGCTACAGTGAGCTCCGTTTCGCTCACTCAACTAGCAGACTTAGCGGATCGAGTTATTGAACGATCACAGCCACAGGCCAACGCCAGCAAGGTCCATGCCGTCGCGTCCCAGGGCACTTCTATCACTGGCTTACAGTCAACCATAGAAGCCCTGCAAGCACAAGTTGCGACACTTAGTCGCCAGGTGCAACAGCTTACTATGACCCGTCGTCGTCCTAGCCGCTCAAAATCGCCCTCCAAACGTTCTAAGTCTAAAAACAGGCAAGCTAGCTGTTGGTACCACCAGCGTTTTGGTACCGCAGCTCGTAAATGTGTCAAGCCTTGCAGCTTTGCCGAGAAGCAGGGAAACCTCGGCCGGTCCGTAAAGCCAACGGACGCGACCGGCCAACACCAAAGTCGCCTCATCCGCGTTAGGGATTTAACTTCTGGCACCGAGTTTCTAGTCGACACTGGTGCCGAAGTTAGTGTTATACCCCATAGCTCAGATGAGGTCGTCTCACCATCGCCGACCAAGCTGCGTGCCGCCAATGGCACACCAATCGCAACTTTCGGCGAAAAACTGCTAACGCTCAATTTAGGCCTCCGGCGAACCTTTCGCTGGCCTTTCATAATCGCTGCCGTGCCTTTCGCCATCATAAGCATAGACTTTCTTCAACGCTTCGACCTCATCGTCGACGCTAAAAGGAAGAAGCTTATCGACTCTAGGACACAGCTCAGTGTTATCGGGACTAGCGCCAACGTGGCTGCTATCACTGCCATTCGTGTCCTACCTCATGCTTCACAGTCTTTTCTAGAGCTTTTCAGCAAGCACCCTAAACTCGTTCGCGTCCTGAACGAGTTGCCTCCTGTGACGTCAAACGTCATGCATCACATTTGCACTAAGGGCCCACCTGTTTCGGCCCGCACTCGCCGATTAGCCCCGGACAAGCTCAAAGCTGCCAAGGCGGAATTCGAGCAAATGCTCGAACTGGGAATCATCCGCCCGTCCAAAAGTCCATGGGCATCACCATTACACATGGTGCCTAAGAAATCCGGTGACTGGCGCCCCTGTGGTGACTACAGGGCACTTAACCAAGTTACCGTCCCGGATAAATACCCTATCCCGCACATGCACGACTTGACCTCAGCTCTAGCTGGCAAGTCTATCTTCAGCAAATTCGACTTAGTTCGTGCCTACCACCAAATACCTGTCGCGCCAGATGACATTGCTAAAACAGCAGTCATCACGCCATTTGGCTTATTCGAGTACCTCAGAATGCCTTTCGGCCTCAGCAACGCTGCCCAAACTTTTCAGCGTTTCATTCATGAGGTAACGCGAGGACTCGAAGGCGTTTATCCTTATCTAGATGACATTCTCATCGCGAGCTCTTCCGACGAAGAACATCTTCATCACCTCGACGCACTCTTCCAACGCTTAACGCAGCATGGGGTTACCGTAAACCCCGATAAATGCGAGCTTGGCCAAAGCTCCATCGACTTTCTTGGCCACCGCATATCCGCCTCTGGTATTGAAGCCCTGCCAGACAAAATCCAGGCACTGAAGGACTATCCTGCTCCCAGTTCCTTCAAGCAGTTACGCCGATTCCTTGGCCTGGTCAACTGTTATCGACGCTTTATTCCTAACTGCGCGAGCATTGTTCAACCAATGACTGACTTGCTCCGCGGTAAACAACGGTCTTTTCACTTTACAGACGACGCTAAATTGTCTTTCAAAAAGCTTAAAGACGCTATCTCCAACATAGCGCTTCTCGCGCATCCAGACTCTCTGACGAGTGACGCTTCAGACACTGCGTCGGTGCAGTTCTTCAACAACACATCGACCGTCGATGGATACATCTAGGTTTCTTCTCAAAGCGCTTACAACCTGCCGAATCGCGATACAGCACCTTCGGTAGGGAACTGTTAGCTATCTACCTAGGTA
>CALYDF020009902.1:0-10404 GCA_944474145.2 Dicrocoelium dendriticum
TGAGAAAGTATGCTTTTCGGCCCACTGCGTCATACTTCGCTACTGCAGCGAATTACACGTTATCTTAGGCATTCCCCGTTACTACTCCATATTCGGAACTTATTACGCCTAGCCGATTTTTGTATTATTTCTTTATTTTTTCTGTATCTGCTTCCAAAGCAGAACGTGAATTTAGCGGAGGCTCGAAAATGGCGCTATCCGCCGCCGCCCGCATAAAATGCAAATATCTCCATAACCACTGCACCTAGCTTAATTATTTTACCTTTGTCGTAACCAGCGTCTAGGGATTGTCCTAGAGCGCCCATTGTGGTTCCGTTTTAGTTAACATTTGGCTCCAAAACGGCGTTGATTCCGCTTGTTTGGAGATTTACACTTTGAAATTCGCGCCAGGTTTGCGGTTCTGGTATGCTGTTTCTGGACTATATTTTGGCTCCATTTTCCAATATTAGTGTATTTTCTAGTTAAGTGGGCCGGCCCTTCAGTCGCACTTTTCTAAGAAAGGCTAAATTGTTAGCCACTACTGTTTTTTCCTTTGTTTCCACCCTCCACTTTTACGATCTAATTTTGGCTTGCTTATTCCTTTCCATGAGCCCGCTACTAATGGATGCTCGAAATGCGGTGATGTGACCAAAGAAAATGGATCAACTTTCCTCTAGTGGTGCATGTTGCATCGAAAATAACACAATCCATTGGCATAATAGATTGATCGTTTACTAATGGAATCAGGCACCTCAAGGTTTGGCAGCGGTAGCCGGTGAAAAGCGCAGAATTCGTACATAAGCTACGGAGACCCAAGCTACTGCCTTCAAAAATGTCGAGGCCTACGAAACATTTGTATTTATCCCTGCTTTACTGTTCGGAAAGATAAACACGATATTTCTTCCAAATGCATGAGCATGGATGTTATGTACAATTTGATCTGATCCCACGCAGGAACAGCATCCAGCGCTTGTCTAGAAATATACCTATATTTATATTTATAAATGTGGAACAAAACATCACAGCCGAAGCATCGAAGTGCATGAGCCTTATTTCCCACAACTTTCGAACACGAACCACAAGTAGCTTGAGACGACGTCACAAGCTAGAGCAAATTCAAGATGGCGGACATAGATGGCAGTATGGCAAATCAATGAGATCTCTGGAATTAGCCAAAGAATAGCCGTCAAATTTGCACCGCATGGAAAATACGCCAAAAGAAGAATATTGGTGCACAATTCACACAGATAAAACGCTGCTAACACAGTACTCTGAGGCAAAAGTAGTATCCAGCCCACGTTGATCCAAAAATCCGCGACGTAGCAGCCATGGTGGATGACTCGCTTGTATTCCGACGTATGCTCAGGGGTCCTTATCTGGAGTTCGCATCGATGAAAGATGATCTGAAGGCGTTTCAGACTGAAATGGCGACATCGTTTATTCGTCGTAATGTTATAACTGCGAAGGCGTACCAAAGTGAGACTGGACTGGTGCTACCAGAAGGATGTGTAGCAGTCTGGAGCTTCCCCGGTTTGCCTGTGTAAAATTCCAACTAAAATTATTTCATCGTACACCTTGGCAACCGGTGTGGTTTGATGAACTGAGTGCTGAGTTCGAATGCTTAACTTGCTCATCGCCATTTTTTGCTTGGCGCTCGTTTCGGTTGCAACTCGCAACTGCCCTGTGTGTTGTGCATGCTACTTTCTCCTAGCTAGAGCGTCCACGGCGTTGTTCTTTTATAGCTAGATAACAGGGAATCTTTTACAGTACCAATAAACGTTTCCCTGCAACTCGATCCGTCTTCACGAATCGCTCCGGGCTCCCGGTACATTCGACCCTCCAAAGAACTGTTCCCTCCGTTCAAAGAGGGCAGACACCCATTGAACGGCGCAACCAGATATCCCGTAAAAACTCAACTTTAGTGGGAGCCGAAGGTCATTGGATCATTGGAATGTAGAGAGCAGAAGGAAAAATACTTTGTCAGCTCCATCGCCTCCTGTTCCTCACAGGGAGCAAGGTAAGCATTGCAATTCGGTACCAATGGTACTGCTGCATGGACACAAGAAGCAACAAGATCAGAGTTTATTCAGCAGGTAAGAATCCAATCGATGTTTGAACATCGTTCACTACTCTGGTAGATAGTGTGACGGCACAACGGACCCGAAGTCTCCTTTGTTTAAACAATTTCCAGTGCTGACCCCGAGTCGAACGGAAAGAATTGAGTGGAAAGAAATTCTGCAGTTTAGCTCCAAGTTCACCACTAACGATACACCTTGTGAAAATCAAATCCCCGCGATCTCGACGATAGGATAGAGAGAACAAGTTCAGGCACTGAAGACGATGCGAGTAAGGCAGGTTTCGTAACTCCAGAATGGATTTAGATCCTCTCCGCTGAACTTTTTCAATCAAGTTACATTCAAATTTGGAAAGAGGATAACAGCGGGCGGTCCATACGCAAGAATGGGACGTACATGAGAAGTGAACAGGAGCCTGAAGATATCCGGAGCGAGAGAAGGCTCGTCGTATGGCGAAAAACAACCTGTTGGCAGAAGCCATTTTCCTCAAGGTATCTTCAGTCGATTTTAGCTCAGGGTCACAACGACCAAGGTCCCTCTCAAGATTAGAGTTTGACAACAAAAACGGTGTCAGTGACGCTTTGGCCAGTACCACTTTAATCGATACATGATATCTTGGATCAGGGGAAGTTTGAAAACGGTTGACTTTCATGTCAAGTGTTTATCCAAACACAGCTTTCCACGCTATTTCAGCTAAAAATTTCGATCAATTTGGCACGGAACGACCTTCTAACGAAAGCGCTTAAAGTGTTACTGGTGACGGATGCCTGTTACAGTCAGGGTTAACATGCCCATACAGTTTAGATGTTGTATGGTCATGTAAATGGTAAGAGCAAGTTAAGGTAATTGCTATATACCTTAAGGCTAAGGAATGGATGCAATGTAAGTGGTTTGTTTAAATGAATTATTCAGGTGGTATATTTTTGCGCGTTTCGTGTCGTCCGCCACGCAGGATGATACAGCAGCTTTTTGTTGCATGATAACTGGTGGTTACGAGACAATTGAGGATCTCCAATGTGATTTGATGCGGTTCCAAAGAGAAACTGTAAGTTCGTTTTACAAATGAACGGGGATTACTGCGGCGGATCATAAGCAAAGGACTGGAAAAGTTCTCCCTGATGGTTATCGTTATCGAGTCATTCAATATCCAAGTGTGCATAACAAGCTTAAGAATGTGAAAGGAAAGCGGTAAGGTGCATGATAATTTGACGGCTATTTAATCTTTCAGTTATAGGTGCTACAACTGCAAGGCCCGATTTTCTGTGGTGCTAAAAGGCAGGTATTATGAGATTCTCCGCGTCTGCTTGAAGCATTCCCATGTGTTCCGGTTGGGGAAACCTTGACTTTATCCTGCTAATCTGCGGGTTAATGGGTCACAAGTATCGGTATTAAAGTTGATGAAATCTTTTCGTCAGACAGGTGAAAGCAGATATTTTGTGTTAATGGAATACGGCATCCGTATTACCAGACGTGCTTTAAACCACCTGAGACATCGGAGTCAGGCGGAAAATGTTAGTGAGGTGGAACATGTAATCACCATGCTGGAAAGCGAAGCTTCATGTAGGGTTGTGAGGGAGCGGTTATAGGTGCGATTCCTTTTCTTCGTACCTGCGTGCATTCGGAGGTTGGTTGCACGGCGAAGTTATACTGGCTGATTCGACGCATGAGGTTAGTTACTAGGGCTACATTCTATGGCATTGTATGTTCCTTGACGTCACGGGGAGAGTTGTCCTTTTTTACGCCTTGTTACAAAATGAGTTGGAGGAGAGTTATTTGGAGGCGGTAACATCTATGCGAGCAATGGTTCCTAGCACGACATCCGTGCGGACTACTGTGGTAGACAAATGCGCGCAACAAATGAAGGCGTTCTGGGAGGTGTATCCGGAGGCGTGCATGGTTTTGTGCCGTGTTCACATGTTACGAGACAAACAGGGTGCAGTCAGCTCAGTTGTGGACCCAGCGCAAAAGGCTTTTCTGATCCGTTTGTGGAGGAACCTGATATTCACGCCTGAGGATACGAGTAAGCACAAAATTCTAGAAACCATTCAGCAGATAAATACGGAATGCTTTCAGTATCTCCGTAGAACATGGATGCGATGGTGGAGATGTTGGGCGGAGCATCACTTATGGCATGTCATTATGTTCAGATGCAATTCTACTAATCTAGTGATGAATGAAGTTATGTATCTTAAACGGACTTTGCGCGAGCATTCCTCCTTACGGGCGCTTTTCGAGGTAATGGTCCATCGTTCGAAAGGTATGGCTGATCGTCATATCACTCAGTTAGAGACAGAGTGCATGCGAATTGATGCAGCTGGCGATGTATTTGTGATATCAGAACTTGTAAGCAGATCGACAGCATATGCTCGCGAAAGGGTGATGAGGCATTATCAGCGCACGACTATTATCGGTGTCCTGCCGGATAGACCGTTCCGGGTGATGTCAGAATCCGGGTCTGCTGTCTACCGTGTTTGCATGCACCAGGGCAGTAACTGTGACTGTGCTTTCAATCGTCATTGGCATATGCCTTGCGGTCACATATTGCAGGTTGCGATGGAGGAGAAGCGGAACGCCCACGGTGTTCTTCAAGGATGACCTTGTTTGATTGATCCAGCAGTACAATGTGAAACGGCAGAGAACTTGAATTGCCGTCAATGTGAAACGGTCTCCACAGCTGGTCATGCATACAGTGTGATAGACAGGCTCATAAAGATGCCTTGCTTGCAAGCGGTGCTTGGGGAAATCGATGTGAACGTCCAACGTCTTGGCTCAGATGTATATCTGAAAGCCCTGGATTTTTAGGTTGTTTTCGGAAATGTTATCCCCGCTAAGTTGGATTACAACATTCGATGCGACACGTCAAAGAGTTCAGAAAGTATACCGCCGTTCACAATAAACGTATCACTTTTATTGGGTGGTAAGTGTGAAAATGAGGTGCAAGTTATTACCTTGGGCTCCGTTAAAACGTCGGCAAACTTTGAGCACCGCATTATGATTGATGGCAGTCAGGAAGCCATCCCAGTCCCATCAGCTTCCGCTACGTTGGTCTCTGTGGGAATGCAGGGCATTGGAAACGTGCGCGCAAGGTACCCTTGATCCATAGTGTTGTAAATCCGGCTTCCCGTACCAGCGCAATGTGCGCTACGCCATTACGTCGCCTACCGACAAATACCACCGCCAGATGCAGAACGCAGAGCAAACGTCGTGCACCCGGGAGTGCAAGTGGCCCGATTCCAACAACTGCTTGTGAATTGTGTCTGCAGGAAGAGGACTTTGAAACGCGTGGTAGCGATGTCTCCTGGTTGATGTGTGACAGAGGCTTAAGGTGGTTCCATCGAACTTGCGCATTATATCATGGCGAGGATACTTATGAATGCGTTTTCTGCAGAATGTAAGTTCCCCATATTCCATGTAATAATGAAACGCATTGCAGGTGACTAGGAGAGAACAGCACGGGCGTTTGCAATTGAAAGCCATTTGCAGAAGTATTCGCTTTACATTGTATTCGCGAATGTCCATCAGACTGTCGGTAAGTTTATTGTTTTTATGAAAACAGTCATTTCATGTGCCTTTGGTTTATGTTGACTTTCCTTTGCTTACGTGTATTAAGGCAGCAGTTGAAGCAGCATGTGCGGTTATGCTAACAGTACTGCAGGCTTTGCGCATTTTCATCTTGCTGACGCCTTATCTTCTGTAACAGTGAAAGCGTGATCATCATTATTAAACATGTTATTTAGAGGTGGAAAAAACGTAGCGTGTCGCAAAACGTTGGACAAAAAAGAGAAAAATTTCAGCAGGTGCAAGCCAGCTGTGCTAGCGTTAACGAAAGGGCATGGTTCCGGTAAGCTATGAGCCCGTCACTATTCCGCAGAAATTCGAGTTCAGGTGGGACTGGAACAATAGGAGTGTCCGGTGAGTGTTACATTTTAAGTGGATCGTTAAGCCAGGAATTGATGAGGTGCTCAGTTATTGATGGATCTAAAACGGAAACACCCGTATCACGCCCTGGCCAACCAGTTTATGTCCACATTTCCTGCACCAGCAGTCTTTGCTGTGGCAGTCACGTGAAGTAAGCCAAAGATAGGAAGAGAAATCGAAGGTACAAAATAAGTAAGTGCATTTTAAATAAGAAAATAATACCAACGCGTGTTGAAAAGTAGAGAAAAGAAAATGGAAGTGCGAAGAAGCCAGTTACTAAGGAAAATGGAAAGGTTTGGTGTTGCCACCTAAGAGCGTCAAATTGCCGATCAAACCCCTTAACCGTACATTCCCTGATAACACTTTCCGGAAGCATGTTCCAGCGCTCTATGACTCGGCACGAAAGCCGGATTTCCGCCCTAATCCGATGGGACCGCGATTTGTCCATCTTCAAGGAATGACTGCGTAGAACAGACAATCTAGCGGGAGTGAACAGCTCCGATAAATCTGGAGCAACCTTCCCAGTCAAGCTACGGTAGGTTAGGATTAGGTCTCCTCTAAGCCTTTAGTAGTGCAATGAATGCATTCCCAACCTAAGTAGACGCTCGGGGCGCGTCCGTCCTCGAACAATGGTATTCAACATGTACATGTTCCGACGAGGCTCTATGACACTCTCGACTTAATTTTTACGCTTGGCATCTGTGATGCTGTTCCTAGCGTAAAAGACAACATCCCAGGTAGTGACCACAAGGTAGTTGATCTAACGTTTACGCTCTTTATCGCCCCCCATCGCTCCATAAGTCTAGCTGGTGAATCACGGATGTTCAGAAACATTTACCTGGATAAATTTTCTATGCTTGTCAGATCAGCTAATAGGGATACTGTTTCCTGTCCACTGATGTGGACACGACCACACAAGAACTCTACAAACTCACTAACTGTTTATACGTGGTTCATCCGATAACCCACAGCCACAGGTCAAAACCGATAAAGCTTTCATCCCATATAAACAAGGTGCTGAGGAAGCGCCGGAAAATGCGTCACCAATACTATAAGACGCAGGATTTCCATATACTTGTTCGCATGAACAGAGTCATAGACAACTGGCCGCACTCCCATGTGATGGTTAAGCTAGCTGAAGAGCTCTTTGCCTATAAATGCAACAATAAAACCAAGTCCCTCACTCAGCTATTGAAATATAGAAACAATCGCAAAGCAGCATCCATCACCTCCCTAAGACTCTCTGATGAGTCCGTAATCAGCGATCCTAAGGATATAGCCGAGATTCTCAATCGCCACTTCTGCGACTGTTTCACTGACATCAACCTGATCTTGCCAACTGCTGTGCCTAAACTTACCCACGACTCGCTAGACATTAGTACCTTCGACCTACGTTCTATAACCCGAATAAGTAGATCATTTAAGGTGTCTCTACACCCTGGCCCAGATGGTCTCCCATCTGCACTGCTGATACTCGGCGGCAGGACCTTCCTGTTATACTTCTGAACTTATTTAGGCTCAACGAAATTCGGAGTGTATCCAAACACGTGGAAGCATTCCATAGTCATCCCTAGATATAAACAAGATAGCCGTCAAAACATAGAAAACTACCGCCCCATCAGCAGCATGCCTATTGCCTCGAGAGTGATGGAAAAAATTGTTAAGGAGAACTGCTGAACTTCCTACTTAGTCGCAACCTTATCAATAGACAACAACACGGATTTTTACCGTCCAAATCCTGTCAGATTTGCCAATTTGAGTCCCTTAACTATGTGACTGCTCAGATTGATGCTAAACAAGCAATAGTCATAAGCTTCCTTGATATGAGATAAGCTTTTGATAGAGTACCACACGCGTGAACCTAGAATCCTACGGAATCTCAGACCACCTGCTCTTATGGTTCCAATCTTTTCTCTCATCTTGCACGCAATCAGTAAAGGTGGACAAGTCTATATCACTTCCCAAACCAGTCACAAGTGGCGTTTTTCAGGGCAGCGTACTAGGCCCACTGTTATTCTTGCTATATATCAATGACGTATTCCAAGTAATACAATACGGAAAGTCCTATCTGTTTGCTGATGACATCAAAATGGTGTTCTCCATTCACCCATCCAACATGCAAGCCCGTCTTTCCCAGATACAGAACGACCTTAGGGCTCTGGATGTTTGTGCAACAATTGGAACCTGGCATTCTCACCAGCGAAATGCAACGTCCTCTCATACCGATGCATCGTCCCGCCCAAGGCGCTAGCGCTTCAAGGCACTCCGCTTGCTAATAGCCTAACAGTTCGAGACCTAGGTGTAAATTACTACTGTTCTCTGAACTTCGCAGAGCAAGTGAGTCATTGCTCAGCATAAGCACGCTCCCTTATAAGCTACATATGTAAATCGATGATACTGCAAGAATCTAGGCTTGCTCTATACAAAACCTGCGCCCGACCTATGCTAGCATACTGCTCCATTGTGTTTACCAACTCCAGAAAATGCGATAGAGTAGCCATTGAAAAGGTTCAACGATCGTTTACCAAACGTCTTCTGGGCAACTCCACTCTCAACTATCGTGGTCGGTGCATCAAACTCGTGCTAGAGCCTTTATGGTTGCGCAGGCTGAAAACTAACCTCATCTTCCTACATCAGCTATCAATAATCCTCTGGCGAACTCACTAACTCCCTTTCTATCCTCAGCCAACATTTCGTACCCTCTTCGTAATAGACCGCACTCCATTATCCTGCCGAAAGACCACAGTAGTACCCGTGCAAACTTCTATCTTTATAGATATGCGTATGTATGGAATAGGCTTCCACATAATGTGCGGGCATCTGATAATATAATCCACTTCCGTACAGCACTTAATAAGTACCTCATAGTCAGTCAGGTTTCTACTCTTTTAAGCAATAACAGACTTGAAGACGAACTGTGGGAAAATGGTCCTGACCACATATAAGCGTTTTCATCATCCTATCTCACTCAAATCCAATGTAGTCCAATTGTAGTCCACTTCTCCCATCTGCTTTTTCCGGCTCCGTGTACCGTATTAGGCATTCTTTCCGTTTTCTGTCCACTCTTCATTCAATTTTTTAGCTTGCTTCGGGTGATGTGACTTACCCAGACAATTTACTGTGTGCTTGCGTTCTTCATGTCTGCTGTACTTTCTGCCTTCAACCTTTTTAGTTTTATTCTGGCGACCCTCATTAGGTCATCAGGTCAGTGCACAGCCGCTGCTTGATAGATGCCCAGCTGTCACTTATCTGTCTGTAACACCTAAGTAATTGTAGTTTAGTATCCTTACCGGCTTTTCCACAGCTCCAGCTACCTTTGTAATATCTCATTACCACCCTAGCACAATTTGACTATCTGCGCGTCGCAGTGTCTTAGCCTCTAGGCTCTGAACTATTTAGCAACCATATTGCATACCTGCGCTTCTCCCGTTCGCTGTCCTTTCACCATGTAAACTTAGCTCTCTTCTGTCCAGCAAACAACTCTAGTAGTCCGTGCGCAACCGCTCCTTTCTAGACGTCCATTTATCTATTCATCACTACATCTAAGACACCTACGTATATTGCAGTCTAGCTCTCTTACCGGCTAATCCCGGCACAGGCTTCCTTGCTAGATGCACAGCTGTCACCTTCACTTCTGCGACACATAAATAATTGCAGTTTAGCATTCTCCTTGACTTCTCCCGCCTCAGGCTTTCTTAGTTATATACTATTACATCCCCGTCATGATTTGAATATCTGCCCGTCGCTGCGTCTTATGTCCTTATGCACTGAACTATCTAAAAGCTGTAATGTATGCCTGCGCACTCCCCGTTCACTGTCCTCCCATCATGTATAATTTCTTAGCTCGCTTCTCCGGATCAAACATAACTAAGCCTCAGCCTCTCTATTCTATGACGTTCATTTATTCATTACTCGCTTTGCTTGATGCTCAGCTGTTACTTACTCGACTGTGATAGCTAATTACTTGTAGTTCAGCCCTCTCACCGGCTTCTCCCTCCTCAGGCTTCCCTACTTCTATTACATTAGCACCACGGCATGATTTCATCATCAGCGCGTCGCCGCGTCTTCGCCTTTTATGCTCTGAACTATTTATCAACCATATCGTATGCTTGCGCTTCATCCGTTCGCTGTCCTCTCTCCATAAAACCTTTCTTAACTCTCTTCTGTGGATCAAACATCACCCATGTGGCCTGCGCACAGTTGCTCTATTGCCACTCCCTTCTAAACTCCATTTATCCGTTGCATGCTGCAACGTCTGTGACGCCTGCTCATGTAGGATTCCAGATCTTTCACAGGCATTTTCCAGCCCAGTCTACCGTAGCACTAAAATCTTAGCACCATAACAGGACTCAGTATCTGCGCGCCTCTGACTCATATGCTGCGATGTCCTCAGCAGACTTAATGTATGCATGCACTCCGACTGTTTGATGTC
>CALYDF020009903.1:0-10427 GCA_944474145.2 Dicrocoelium dendriticum
TGCGAACAACAAGGTGTCAGCCACAAGCAATAGAAACCGCCAAGCTTCCATTTGACCTGTTGACAGACAGCTTCAAATTGCCTACAGAGCCAGTAGAAGAACCCTGTCATCAGACGAATAGTACCAGACCGCAGAGTACGGAATTCGAATCCAGAACACTACAGCCAAGGCGATGCACCGGTAGGCAAAGAATCTTTTCCAATAGGCTCCAGGTTAATCCCCGGCTAGCATCCTACACAACGGCAGCAGCTTCTGGAGACGAGGTATCCGGGAATCAGATAAAAACATAAAAAAGGGAAAATAATTAATGATGATTGAGAGCTGGGCGGAAGGGAATCGCCTACCCGTGCGTTCGATCAGGCAGTCGATTGAGCGGACGAATGCGTTTTCAATCACCCGGCGAATTGGACTTTTGCCTCAGAGTTGAGTGGACAGTGTTTTCGGCGGCATTTATCTGGCTACGTTAGCAGAGTGTTTGTTAACACGTTTTTTCCTGGTCAAGGCTGTTGGAATTTTGATTTGTCTTCGGCTGGGCTAGAATTGCTTTGGAGAAATTTCTGGGTGGTTAATTCGGAATAGCGAAAAAGGGAAGATCTAACATTGATGGACAAATGGGGTGGGTTAAGTGATGTACAGGTTAGAGACCCAGACGCCTATATTAATAAGGGGCGAACAAGTCCAGCAGGCTGTCAACGTTAGGGAGATATAGCTTTGAGTGTACACAGCCTATACCGTTTAATTCTTGCTGATCTCTAAAAGTCAAAGAACAGACCGGTCAGCTGAGACTTGATGATTGAAGGGCAATAAAAGTTGGCAGTCAGATAAAAGAAAAAATGAAAGCAGCGAGCGCCATGCGAGGAGAGGGTCCGGATAAAATGGGGTTTACTTATAAGGTGTGGAAACGTTGATGAGGCTCACGAGGTAATGGAGACAGCCCGTTCGGTCTTCCAAACAAATGCCGGTAACGTCACCGCAGCCTGAGAGAACTCTGTGAGCGGGGGACTGCTCAGACGTGACTGCATTAGTCACCACCTTGAGAATAAGTCGTGCAGTTGAGGTGGGAAGACAAATAAAGAGTCAGCAGAGACGGACGCGTTTGGCGTGGAGGAGGCTATATGAATATAAGGTATGCAAGTCAGGCAGGCGCGCAATAGGAGAGAAGTTGTAAATTGGTAATGCAGAGCCCAAAGCTGCATTTCGCCAGTCAGGAAGCAGCCAACGAAGAAAATGGGGCAGGGCACTGAGAGCTCGCTCTGCGGTTCTTAGTAAGTCCCCCATTTCTCCTTATTATTCTCTAGTTCATAAGTAATAAGGCTTGTATGGCAGCGATGCAATGTTACCAATGCCTAATGTACTGCTGTTAATCCTTGTGATTACGTTGAGGACTCTGCTACCAGTGTTTAATTTTCCTCGAATATGAGAAATAGTTATGGCTTATCTGTTTATACACTTTGTACAGCCCTTTGGTCTGTCCGAGCTCTTCTTCTCCTATTTTAACTTTTAATGTGTGTCAGCGCTTTTCAACGTGGCGACCTGATATAGGACCTGGTTGTCGCAGCAGCTATTATCTTGGAGGTTTATCCGTTGGGAGCCGTGGCGGTCTCCAAGCAACATAAATATCGAATAACGTGAATCGTGCAAGGAAAACACAAAATTGATGACTGGTTGTTCCTCTAACACATCGCATAACTCCTGGTATGCTTCTGGGCCAGGTAAAAGAGAAAAGTACGCACTGACTGACCAGAGGAAAAAAGTGTTTGTCAGAAAGCTCTGGATGTCCGGCCAGCCAGGGTGGTTCGGGCCCCTCTGCCGCTTGGGTAGCTTCATGCCAGTGTTGTGGAATATCGAAAGGTGAATAGGGCGTTAACAAATCGGAGGGGGAAGAGCCTTTCGCTTTTTTAATGCCTGTTTGACTAGTGTTTCAATGGGCACCCGCCCACATGTGACGCGGCTACAGCCAACTATGAGGCCAAAGGTTGCTAAGCGGAGAGCGAAATACCCAATGCTTTATTTCGTGACCTTGAGCGAAGTCGCCTGCCAATGGCTCTTTTATGTACTCGTGGTTTTTTAACTGTGGTTCAGTGACATATTTTCGCACACATTTGGATCTACACTCTTTCGTCGTGCTTTTACAAGCTCTACTTTGTGATACCAGTTCGCAGAGTGTTACTCCAGTACATTCTACCTTTACCCTGATTTCTAACTTCCGGGCAGTGTTTCGCCGAAATCCAAATGCCAAAACTTCTCTAACTCAAAAAGTCGGTTACATTGTTTGATCTCACTCAATAGACCATTTCAACGGCTATAGAACGATCACTCGTTCAAATCCATCATTGCTTGGTGCAGCTACAGGTCTCAAAGCAAATTCACCCGGCGCGATCCATAGGCTTAAACACGAAAATTCTCAATCACACCTTCGTGTATTCTGCCACACGTTCAAGCGAACACATTCAACGGGCACGCCAAAGAGGACTGTCTAAAAGTACACAACTGCAACGTGAACACTTTGACCTTACCGATGATGTCAATTGCAGAAAGACCTTTTAACAGAGAAGGTGAGTCAATTAAATGGTCCGTAACATTTGCTCAACAAACGTGATGCCCAGTGTGCCACAGACTAAAGACCTATGTGGATCATGTTCCAAACTTGTTAGGGGAGCATTTTGTGCTGTAATTGTTGCAAGTTCTTCCATGCGAGATGCCTCCGAGTTAAACCTAGTCAGACCAAGTTATCAAACAAACCAGACTTGCTATGTTTCTGTGTGAAATGCACATCGATCCTGCTGATAAAAAGCGTGCTCCTATTATCTCAGAAGTATGACCAGCTACTAGACAAGTTTGAGGAAATGGTGCCCACAAAAATCACTATGGTTGAGGTAAGCCTAGCGAACTGTGCAACCCAATCCTCCGCCTTGTTTGCTGCGCGATGCACTGTTAATAACACCGTAAGCAACACGACACCTAGAGTCCAGAACATCAACAACAGTCCCAATATCACATGTAGCTCACACTTGACTAAAGCGGTTCCCAGTTCGATCAGAAGAACTAAACGTAAGACTACTTCCAAACACCCGACGGAGTGCGTAGAAAAAGAGCAAGCCGGTACTAGCGAAAGTTGGGTTACGGTTGCCTGCAAGAAGAGTCATCATTTAAAAGTAACACCACCCCAACTGAATGGGAAACTGAGGAGCGTAGCGGAGTTTTTCAAGTGCAACCACTACCGTTTTCCTGCGGTAAACCTCCGAGTACTTCAGTCAATAACCACGACATGTTGAAAGTGCAAAGAAACAACTACCTGTACTGTGCTTACTGTGCTCAAATTTCCCAGAATCAACTTCGACATCGATAAGAGGCAGGCAGTTGGGTGACAACAAGCAGTGGGTCATTATTAGTAACCTAATCGCAGTTGTACTTAAACCTGTGCCCGTAATGCTTATCACACGACACTCCAACGCTAAACATTTCGGAGAGCCAAGAATTCTGCGCGTTGTGCTGAATTCCATCACTTAAGTAGAATCAGTACTTCTGTCGGCAGATAACCTCAGAAATGAACACTGCTCCAGCCGTATCTTTCCAGACATCCCTTGAGGCGAGCTTTATCGAGTTAACCGCAGCTTAGAGGACTACCGGAAGGAAACTTCAACCAGAACCATTTTTCTGCACGGGGTTCCTGAAGCTGAAGCGTGTGTTGAGCATGATATAATAACACATGATAAATAACAGTGGTGTTTTAGTCCTGAAACACCGCTTGGTTAATGTGTTAGCGAAATCCGTAGCACGACTGCGTACCTCACCGAACTACAAGGAAGTGGCCCGAGAGTGTTGAAGGTGGTCCTTCAGTCAAAACATATGGTAGCACAGATGTTAAAAGCTGATATAGGTTCTGTTGCGAGCTACCATCTGAGGTTCGGCTGCAGACAATCAGTGATATGCCTCCTAGAGATGGTTTGTCACTCAAAGAACCAAACGCGCTGGGATCCATGAAAGAGCAATGCATCAGTGGTGTGCCGAAGGAGTCCATACAATCCGTAGAAGATAATATTGACTAGACACCTTACACTGTACGTCAAAGATTAGACCCGGAACTAACTACACGGACGATGAATAAGATGTTAAACCCTTTACCAAGTACATATTGTACAAACGACTAGTCACCGGCCACTCACTGGTCGGCGACACTTCACGTATGAATTGCATAACTGCTGAAACAACGCTTAAATCTGAGAAACTTTCATGCACGTACCCTAACGCCCAAGGGCTCCTCACTAAAATTACCGAACTTCGACTACGTCAGGTTGCAAATGCTTGGGACCTAATTTCTATTACCGCAACTTTTTACACCAAGCGGTGACTGATGCCGAGGTTAAGATAGTCGGAATGTCACTTATCCGGAACGACCGCCCCAGAAGAGGAAGTGGGGTCCTACTCTACTACCGCAGCGATCTACAATGTACAATAGTCGATGATTTAGAAACACACGTTACCGACTCACTCTGATGCAGTCTCCGACTGAGACACAACGACAGGTCTCATAGGTATCGTTTAGGACTGCCCAACGTCCACTCCGGAAATGGATTTCCGCTTGATCCGTGGCCAAAACAGCGTAACACGTGCTAGGCACAGCCAAATTCTGCTCTCCGAGGACTTAATGCTACACACGCTGGTGGCTACGGCATCGCCCAGTGAGCAGTTCAAAGCAGACTTGCACGAACTGAGCGCTAATATTCCGTTGTACAATCTTGTCATCCCGCCCACTAGATTCAGGACGGCACACATACCGTCCATATTGGACCTTGTGCTCACGAATGCAGAGCCCATGGCTGAGAAGTTATTGATGGATAGTCCATTACGTCTTAGTGACCTTGTCGTAATAACTTTCAACTGTGCGTGTTTTTCAGAGTATCCATCTGAAC
Source organism: Dicrocoelium dendriticum (assembly GCA_944474145.2). NCBI lineage: Eukaryota > Metazoa > Platyhelminthes > Trematoda > Plagiorchiida > Dicrocoeliidae > Dicrocoelium > Dicrocoelium dendriticum. The sequence continues at coordinate 4,914 of CALYDF020009903.1, forward strand.
ACTCGGAACAAACTTATACAATCACACGCTATCACGTATTGAAAGAACTCGCTGACGCAGCTGCTTGGGAATTCTCAAATAAACGTCCACTTGACAACGTTTGGGAAGCGTTCGTTAATAGACTAAGCGACATCGTCAACAAAGCATCAGAGACCAAACCCATTCGTCCCTCGAAAATGCCAGCAATTCTAAGGAATAGTGCTCAAAATGCCTAGGGATAAGGGATGCAGCCTAGCGTGCCTACAAGATTAACCCCGACTCAGAGACTTTGGGAAATTTCCTGACCCATCGCAACAATTGCATTGTACTTGTCCGTGATGACAATGTAACTTATCAACAGTGGTTAGCCAAAATATTCATGGCAAACAACTACCTGCTATAGAGGCATGTTAATAAGCTTCGTAAAGTGAAGCATAAAATCCCTCCACTTTTTATGACAGGCGGTAGAGTACAATGCGTCCAATCAGCAGTTAAGGCCTGGCGGCGACAATATAACCAATTTTTGAGCTCGAGGCCTCTAACTGTCCCACAATATCAAGCACATTACCGACACCATTGTTTACAAATGTAATTTTCAACCCACCAGTTGTGCTAAGAAAGTTACTCTCTCTGCGTGAGCATAGTTCCCTGGGAGCAGACAACCTCCGCCCTAAGGCACTGAAGCCTGTGGCCATAAAGCCAGCTAAACCACTCTCACAATTGTTCCAAAGGTGATCTGATGAACAACAAGTCCCCACTATGTGAAAGTGTGGCCTTTTCACCCCCATTTTCAAAGGCGGTAACCGTTCAGCTCCTGCAAACTATCGTCCCGTGACTCTACTCCCTGTGCTCGCAAAGGTGATGGAAGCAGTCGTCGCGGAGGCTCTCAGGGACAACGTGGACAAATGCAACACCTTGATACCGGAGGAGCATAGCTTCGGTCAACACCGATCATGCACCACAAACCTGCTGATGGCACGAGGTAGTTGGACCGAAGTGGCCGATGACGGGATCGGAGTCAACGTCATCTATCTGGACTTCTCCAAAGCTTTCGACCGCCTTGATCACCGCATCTTACTTCAACGGCTAAAGAGTTACGGAATCGGGGATCCTGTACTTGGTTGGATTGGCAACTTCCTTTACTAACGGAAGCTTCAGGTACGTGTTAGGGGTCACTCTTTAACCCAATTGAGTTGGAATGTGGTGTCCCACAAGGCTCAGTGCTGGGACCGCGCGTATTCCTAGTGTTTATCAAGGACCTGGCAAGAGTTATCTCCTCAAATTTCCTGCTCTTCGCCGAAGACGTCAAGATATGGCAGACGATTAGTAACGAGCTAGACCAGGATTTGCTCCAACACGACTTAGATGGCATTTACGAATGGTTAAAGCGGAACAAGCTTCAATTGAACATAGCTAAGCGCAAGGTGATACATCGGCGTCGCCAGCTAGTGAATGCTTACAAGATTGGAGACCACATCTTGGCGATGGTCTCTCAGGAGCGTGTCCTGGGTGTATTGGTGCAGGAAGATCTCGGGTGTTCAAAACAAGCAGAGAAGGCGACGAGAACCGGCCATCAAGACTTCGGTCTTTGTCGCAGAGCCTTCGGTCCGTTTGAACACTCACTATTTCCCAAGTGCCCAACCCTACTTTCGACCTCACCTGGAATATGCTATTCAGGCTTGGTAGCCGTGGCAGAAACAGGATCTCTTTGCTCTCGAGCCTCCTCAACGAAGGGCAACCAAGAACGTCAGGGCCTCTTTCACCGACCCTATCAGATTAGACTGAAATTTCTAAGAATCTACAGCAGTCGATATCGGCTTTTGAGGTGGATCTCGTAATGTTTTGCCAGATTCTGAAAAACCCAAACCACATTTGTCGTTCGCTGCTTTAATTGAACACAACAATAAACTAAGTGGTCAACCTATGAAACTAGCATTTCGGAAAAGCCGGCTTGAATGCCGTACAAATTGCTTTTCTCTCTGTGTGTGCCAGTCTTCGATTCTCGGAGACCAAAAGTGTGTTAGAGTGGATGGATGAAGCAAATGAGTTTACGCCGACCAATAAAGGTTCGGCGACTAATCGTTTTTTTGGTTGGGTTGCATACTCTCGAGAAGCTCTTGATATATCAGCAGGTATCGGATGCCCCGAATCCCGGTGTTTGCTCGAGCTCTGCTCTGCCCCTCCGGATAGTATGGCTACTCTTGAAACCGTCCCCGAGTCGGTTCCTGTATTTTTACTCTGCTCTTGAGCTCACCTCACCCTGACCTTATAAATCTATGCATGCCTCATGGAATTAGCTCAGTAATGGCTGTTTCATCACACATTTCTTCTCCCTGACCACGGTATGTGGCGTTTCCCAAATTTTGTCTCAGATTTTGTATCCTGTAACTCTGCTTGCCTCTTTAAGTTCCACCTCACATCTGTTTGGCAGAATATTCTCTTCTTTCAGCCTAATCTAGTCTCGTCTAAGCTGTCTCACCTGTTATCTTACAAATTCTGGACGACTGTGGTTTACTAACTCAGGTTAGGCACTACCACCGATCGTTTTATCCTCCCGTGCATTGCTTGCTGTTGCTCCCCATTTTACCCTAGAGCCATTTAATGCCATCAAACGCTTATCGCACTCTCACCTCACTTTGCTTGCTTGCTGTCTGGCTGACGTGTTCGTCTCGCATTTCCTTACATGTCTTTGCTGTTTCCTTACCTCGCTTATTACCTTAAGGCTTAAAAGCCTGGTCCACAACAGAAGTTCTCATGGGAACCTTTTGTTTTTTCTAACCGTAATCAGGCGTTGGATTAACTCAGCATGACCTGCATTTCTTACCTTGTTGCTGTTCTGGAACTATTGGACTATAAGCGTGGCGCTGTCCCTAGCTATGTGACACCTCTCATTTCCTTTCCACTGTCTCGTGTTCCTTCCTAGAATGCTGTCGTTGAATTTGAGTTCCTAACCTCCGTTTGCACCATTTTGCTCAGGTATATTTGGATGTGTCAACTTGTCGGTCTGTCATATCTTTGCCATGGACACACACCACCTGAAACGTAATTTCAGGGCAACTGGTACCTATACATTCATCCCATTTCCAGGCTTGCCTATTTATTTTCTCTTTTTCTTCCGCTTGCCACCGTCCTCTCTATGTCCTCCTTATTTCTCCAATTTCTGCCTCTAGTTATTAAGCAATCTTTGCCCCATAGATACTTTTGATGGTCACAGAACACAAAATACCAAATATTTTCTTTACTCTTCCTGTATCAATTTACCAAGTTTTAACTCAAATGACTTTTACATTCACACCATATGTTTCACAGGTTTCCTTGATAGTCTCTGCTGCACCTTTCCTTCACATTTCTTTCTTCTTCCCCGAGGTCTGAAGTTATCAACAGAAACTTACCAAAGATCCCATCTGGCCTGTTTGTCTGCCATCAAATACACCTACATAGACGAAAGTGGATCACATCAGATCTCTGACATACTCACTCCCACCCACAAGGCTTAGCGCTTAGTTACCTACAGAGGTGTAACCATCTCAAACTCCAGCCTCTATGGCTGCGCCGCATTATCTTACACCTGTGCTTCTTACATAAGTTAATATACCAAGCGGTGCACAGTGATATCCCTAGCCTGACACTGAGAAGAGGAGCGGAATCCAACCTCCGAAACAAGCACTGCACAGTTGCCCCGCTGCCAGCGAGGAAGAAACTACGTTCACGTTTCTTCCTTGTCGCTTATGTAAACAGCTGGAACAAATTACCTTCACAGCTGCGGGAGATTCACAATCCACAGGCTTTCAAGCAGGAGGTACGAAAGTTTATGTGACTGGATAACATAAGACGCCATTTCAACATCTGTGGTTCTGATGACAACCTTTTTGATACCGGCCCCGATGGGGCATAGATCACATTTTCATCTGCTCTGGCGCAACTTTGTATTGCGCTCAACTAGCTTCATGACTGGAGCATCTTGGGCTCACAGGTCTTTCCCATACATTGCGGTCCCTGTCACACCACTTGAGAGACCTCGGCCCGATCAGTTGCACGCATCTTACAGATGTTAGGACTGCTAATCCGACCACAAAAGGTATTCAGCCTATCCCAGTGGTAGCTGAGCGCTTTACTGGCTCTCACCGACACTTAGTTAAATAGGAAGTCTTGAACTAGTAGACGCTACCGCAAAGGCAACCTGGAAACACTAATCAGTAGCTCAAATCCTTTGAAAGCTCCTTCTCGACGTCCAGTTTCTTAATGCTCAACAGATCAGCACGTAAAGCAGCCTTGTACTATTGAATGGGAGCATCGTAAGCCTGTAGGCACTGACCAGGTAGGATATTGCATAGCAATGGGGAAGCAATCCAAACGGACAAACTTTACTTCACTGCTTCCTTCTCTTCTACACTTTGGTTCCTTCGTCTCCATCTTTACCCCTTAGTATTTTCCAAATACCTAGTCCACTTGGTCTCTTGCGAATACGTATACGTGTGACCCATGAGTCACGTCTACTAAAAGCATTTTAACAACATTAAGCCTCATGTGAAATGCCAGGTTCAAGCGTTGTTGTCCCCACATATGGTGCACCCGTAAGTTACCATTTATCTGTCTAAAATAGTCGTATAAATTGCCTGCTTTATAGGTATTTCTACTAGCCTACGCAATCGGCATCTACTAGTTGCCCTAACCGATGCCCTCCCCTAGGTTTAAGTACTCGCCACTTTACACCGCTGATTATATAACAGGGCCACCTACCCACCTCGAAGGCAATATCACCATAACCTATATTCAGGCATTTACTCTCCACTTAAGCTTTCTTGGCCCGTACATTTAGTTTTATCTGAGTTATACGTATGCCTGTCACTATTGGAAACGCTGGTAGACAAGCATTGAGGAAAACCAGATCCTTTTCTTCAATCCTTTATGCTTGCACAACAACTTTTCCGGATTCCCTTTCTCTGGCAAAAAGCTAACCATGCGGCAGTGAGGCCCCTGTCACCTGGAAAGCTAGACACCCAGATATTTTGACCACCACTTTCTTCTTTCCTTGGCCGTTCGTACGTAATTTTAACCTTTACCTGGCTCCAAAGCCTACCATACGTAATGCGTAATGGTGGGTGAACAACCAGCTCCCACTTGTTTTCCGTTATCTTCTCTGCTTGCGTTATATTATTGTTCATTCATTTTGCCTGACAATGTGGAAGCTTCCCACCAGGAAACCTCCAAGTTAATAGCTGTTGTGATCTCCCAGTTTTCTATTACCTTACACTGGTGAATATCACTTGCACTTGCATCGGACTCCCAACCAAGAGAGTTAGAGCTCAAAATAGCAACGCGATGCAGAAATGGTGTGCTTTAACACATGAGGCCCAAATAATCCGTCACAAATGAGAAAGTGCAACCTCTATAAGATGAGGTGATCATGCCTAACCAAAGCGGCATTCGTGGTATTTCCCACCTGAATGCATTTCGCTAACTTTTTGGACACTTATTTCTCTATTATCAATAGAAGACATCTCTAGCTCATTAGCATTGGTGGCACATTCCATT
>CALYDF020009904.1:0-10413 GCA_944474145.2 Dicrocoelium dendriticum
GAGTGACGATTAGAAAGATATTGCTATCTATCTTACTCTGCGTAACCGAGGTTACATGGTCGAGCTCGAATCTGACAGACATACTGTCCTCTGCGGGCTATTAGTGATCAATAGCTTGGTAGACACCCTGCGGACCTGATTATCAAATACACAATCGCATACACCATAAGTTACATCTTTCCCACTGTGTTCACCAAGCTTCTACTTCCGGTCGTCAACCAACCTGTGTTGCGCATCTTGACACAAAAGCTTGTAACCTTATTATACGAAGGGTAACTCCCAATCTTAGGAACTTAAGAAGACGTGAATGGATAGTGGTGTACAATGAATAAGTATTATAGTGCAATGGCTAATCCTGATCAATAAACTTTTCATAAGTGAATCTGAAAGTACTCATCTGGAAAGCATATTAGATCGTTATTGAATATTAACTACCAGAGAACTGCATCCTTACCTTGCGACTATGCGAATAACAATTTCCCGCCAGTTATCTTCAACAAGCTAGTGTTCTAAATCACAATGCCATTGTCGAGAAGCTTACCCAAAATAATCGCTTTCCACCTGAGGTGACTACTCGTCTAGCCACTTTTCAACATTATGCAAGTTTGTAATACTCCACCTAGCTAAATCTTTCAGGCAGTGGACCAGCACACACTTTGTCTTCAGTAATAGTAACTCATCACTATTGATATGTTGTTGGCGCGGCGTGCTTACCATTCCACCTACGATATATAGAACTGCTTTTGACATTACGTAGAACAGTAGGAAAATGGATAGAGCCAGGACGTTGCGTTCCGGTCGCATATATTTGTGCTCTGTGTTCACTTGGATTTATTGTACGCGGTAAAATTTACCATGTATTTCACAAGATGGTGGATAACGCTGTCTAAGTCTGGATTCCCACCAAATAGTTGTTTACCAGCCCTATGCCCCATTGTTGTTTACCCTCCCGGCCTATGTATTATGTAATCCCAAAATGAATAACATTATCTAATCTTTCCACACACCCAATTTATGTGCCGTGCTTCCATGTCAACCGATGTAGTTATTATACACTTTGCAAGCCGCATGTCGGGATCTCAGGCTGGATGACCAAAGCAGACGCCCGACCCAATTGATGAGCGCCGGCTTAACGATTATCCCTCATGTCGATGTTACCACGACCACTTCACTTGCTCACTCACTTCATCTCTCACTGTAGAAACACTTCGCTTACACTGTGTAACGCATCCTGACCACCCCAGACACACACCTCAGACCGGAATCATCCTCCCGACCCATGGGGTACGCATCTTATTGTACCTCTCACCCCCTCCCCCCACTGCTTGACTGAGCTAAGTCACCCCAAGCTCTCAGCTCATCGCCTTCCGTTTCCCACATGATATAGCGAACCAAGGAACCAAGGGTCAACGGACCTAATAAATGAAAGGTCATAGTCCTATCGTGGATTCGGTATCGTGCGACGCATCAGTACGGTGACGAGTAACATTAGCATTCCTTTTGGACATTGTGAAGGCCGGTTGTTTTGGAACTGGTCGGGTATTTGTCGTAGTTAACGTCTTGGCTTCCTTTATTGGTTAGAGCCGGGAGTTTTTACGCGTCACTGGAGCCGCCCAAGCAAATTGGTAGATTACATTTATCTCTTCTCGTTTATCGTGCCACATTTTCGGAAATATGCTTAATCGATTCGGATCTTGAGGCTCTGCCCAACGGGATTTATGTTGCCATGGTAACTCCATTGACACGTTAATACACCACAAACGACGTTCTCGGCAGTTTATTCGCTAAGGCTTGCGCACGCAACATTGCTTTTTGAGTTTTTCGATGGCTTATAGATACCGTACGACTAAGCTTAGTTAAGGCTACCAGGCAGGATATAATGTATTACAGTGCACCGTCGTATACAGTGGCTGCAGGCCATTTTGTCGTCTCACATTTCCACTGCATTTTTTCATGCGTCTTATGGCACAAATTCTGTGTGAATTTGTCCACCCGTGTGCTGAGTGACACACTAATTGCAAACCCGCTGACGCAACCACAGTTCCCGCTGACCGGTCTAGACAATTGACGTAGCCCAAACGGTGTTACCAGAATGATCTAAAAGTGTGTAATAACCACTAAGACATTGGTCAAATAACTTTGTCTGCCTGCAATCAATACCTTTTCCAAGTCACTTGCGTCCAAATCGCGTTCAACTTCATGTTTAAGAAAATCACGCTCAACCATGTATCTGTCGAGATGGTCCTCAACGAGGTCAAGTTGCATCCAAAGAGCGGGAATGCCCCTATCTACTACTGTTTAATTGGTGGCCAATACCAAATCAGCCAACTGCATCCACTGTGTGTACCTATCTGTTATACCATAGGCTGAGTTGGGATTATTTACTCAGATTCTAGAAGTGTTTGCGCCCGCTGGATGCAAATTGCTAGCATCAAGGACCATATTGGGAGAATTACGGAGGAACGCTATTTTCCTGAATAGGAAATTGTAAGTGTTATGGACGCAGTTTGCTGAGAAAACATATGTTGAACAACGAACCTAAGGTCGATCGTAGCTTCGGCAAGTAGGCAACATAGGTCCTCTTAAAGACGAAGTCCGCTCTGTATCAATTCCTGTAACTGAACAACCGTCAACTCAAAAGTTAACGAAGAGAGCAGCTTCCCAACAATCAATCAATCAATACACGTTAGTTGAGGGTGAGAAACCAGCTCAGCTAATGTGCCGCAATGCAAAAACGTAAGATACAAAAAAGTTACACTGCAAAAATATTCAATAGTAGGTAATGTTAAATATTATATTCTGTATTTCGTATGAGATCGGAATTGGTGGGGGAATCTAAAAGGGTGCGTGATGGATGAAAAACTCACAACGCAAACGCCATTGGGGCCGGCTCTTCTCCATATCAGCAATTTTGTCCAGCCAAACGTGTTCTTTGTCCTTAAAACCCCCAGCCAGGTAATCGGGATGCACCAAACGAAGCCAACTTCGAAGTGAGGGTTTTCATCTCTCGACCATGTCATCGCTTAGCATCTCGTGGTATTCAATCAACCGCGCCCCCGGCTCTTAAACACTGAACGTCGCGGGAGTCGGTGTGCTGGCAGCGCAACACGTGGCCCAACCATCGGAGCCTGGTGCGTGATATAATGTTGCTGAGCGGTTCACTCGCTCTTCCTACACCAAATACACGACGCCGAACACGCGCATTGCTCACGCGGTGCTCCCATCACACAAGAGCTAAGCTGCGAAGGCCGCGATGGTCGACCTTGACTAGCCTCTTTATGTCTGTCGACTTGCTGGGCCAGATTTCACAACCGTATACGAGGGTTGAACGGAAGGCTGAATTAGAAACTATGTACTTCAGGGCGAGAAAGATGTCGCGTCTGCGCCACAGGTGGCGGAGATTTGCAAAAGCACCCCGAGCATTTTGCTATCCGATTTTTAATCTCATCTTCGATCTCACGGGCGCTAATATAGCTGCCCAGGTCCTTAAATTCCGGAACGACTTCTAGCTGATCACCACCGAGAAACAGCGCAGGGGTGGGTTCCTGCCAATCCTCTGTAAACAAATAGTACTTTGCATTTCGATGGAACAATGAACAATGAACAATGATTTATAACGGGTAAAAAAGCAGGTGCTTGACATGTCCCGTAGGGTGTTTAGCGTGACAAAAAAGATAGCGAAGGGATAATGGAGTCTTCAGTTCGGGCGCTTACAGATGTAACTGCACTGTCGTATAAAGGGAGTTTGAAATGAGAATGTACGCACACAAAGCAACAGGGGAGTGGTTATTGTTCACATCATAGGCGAGAAAAATAAAAAGATAGCAAGGACAACGCTTACTCGTGTGCAACTATCTTGGGTCGACAGGATACAGAAATCCAGTTTCTATAGTAGTAGCGTTTATCAAATTTCGTGCAAGGCGTTTGGAGTGACTCATTCTCGAGTAGGGTTATGGCACTGTCCACTGTCTGTTGTGCATTAGTGCCAGCATCTGGTGGTCATGAGCTATAGCACGTAGTGTAAATGTGACAGGGTATCGTCAAGGCGTTTTTTGAAAAGGGATAGGGTGGGTGCATTAATTACATGTTCCGGGAGGGCGTTCCAAGGCTGTGCCACTCGAAGGGAGAAATAGTTTCGCCGACATTCCAGGCGGCTGTACTGCGTGACTAACTTAAACTGGTGACCTCTTAGCGAGGTGTTTTGACTGAGTATTAGAAGGGAATGGCATGGGTGGTTGGGGTTTCTCAGGATCTGGTACACCATTATGAGATCGCCCCTTAGACGCCGATAACGTCCACTGTATATTTTGAGGGTCTTCAGCCTGAGTGGGTAGGGGAGGCTGGTCAAACCTCTGACGCTCTTCGTTGCCCTACGTTGTGCAGTATCGAGCGCGGTGAGATGGTGCTTGAGCCAGGGTTGCCACGCTTGAATAGCGTATTCCGCGTGCGGCCTCACGTACGCACTAAGCATTTTTGGAAAGACTGAAGGGTCAAACTTCCCGAAAGCTCTGCGAAGAAGGCCGAGGTACTGGTTCGCTTTCTTAGCTGCCTTTTCAGTCTGCCTCAAACAACCGAGGTCGTCTTGAACTATCACGCCGAGATCGCACTCGTGAGAAGCCCGCTGTAGAATTTGTGGTCCTAGGAGTAAAGCATAGCTCATACGTATTGACGGCCAGTGATAACCGGAGCGTCCCCAACAAATAGTTTGTTGTTTCCGTGACGCATGTTCAGGTAGTCAGTAGTAAGGATTGTTAAAACGCTTACATTTTGGTGGGAAACGTTAACTGTCACTTCCAGCAGCGAAAAAAAGAACTAGTCATGGTTTTTAGGGGAGGTGAGAATCGCTGAAATTGGGTTGCCAGGTTAGTGGTATTACGATATCGTCAATGCCATACCTTGTCAAAAGACAAAAAATGTAAAGCGGAAATACTACACGGTTCGGAGAAAAATGTAACATGGAACAAACAGAATTTGACGACAGGCCGGTTGAGCCGTCTCCCAAGTTTCACAAAATCTTGCAAGATATAAAGAATTGTGCAATAAAATCGCGCGATCACCCCGGCCATTAGTGGGCAAGATACGCTTGATTCCCCATATGACTGACCGCAGCTCTACACATAACTTGCCTTGCTGTAGTCAGACGCTGTCTTCTCCACAAGAGACAAGGCTAAAACTCTCCCCACCGTGACAAATCTCCGCTCAATTAAAGCACAAAAGCTAAACAGCTTTTAAGTATACCAAAAGGACGGACTGGTAATCTAGTTCAATCGTCCCAGAACCCAATTGCGAATGGTTAACACGGTGGGACAGGCCGAGGAGTAATATACTCGCGGGGCTAAGCTTCCGCAACCTAAGAAGTTAAAATTCCTCCCATAATTAGTCTTACAGAGCTTTCACGATTCTCCATCATCTCCGCGGATTGGGGGATATTCGCGGCCTACCGCGTATGCAACATTTGTCAAACACCCGGGATCATGGAAGACGTTCTCTTAGTGTGCTGAGATTTTTTAGTGGAACTCTTCTCTCAGGTGTCCGCATTTTTCGGGACAAGACTCCGCGAACAAACTAAAAAGCGGAAGATAACCAACCTAAGAGCGGCAAGTCAGATATGATAGAAATTGTGGTAACCGGTTGCATAGTATTTGCCATCAATGAAGCATGATCAATACGCAATGTAAGGCAAATGGCATGAGACATTGACAGAATGGTGGTTGCATCACACGACCTTTATAACATGTAAAAACGTCGTGGCTTTATTGACATCACCCCCATCTAGATATGCTACTCCCAATCTACCACGGCAGCGCGCCAGACATATTGAGATATCGTGGCCACACCTAGTTGGTAACCTTGTCGATTCCAAGCGGGAACATGACAACGGGGACAAACTGTGGCCACCAGAAAGTACGCTTAAATAAGACCTCTCCCTTCAGACAGTGCAGACCTCTGGTACAGGACTTGGTTTGTTCCTACCCCAGACCAGCCCAACCCATACAAGCACCGCTTTAAAAATGCGCCAACAGGCACGGTACATTTTGTGCCAGTCAAGCACATCGAACCGAGCTTCTATTTTTTTTAACGTGTGCAAACAAATAAAAACATGTTTGCTACACACGCGCTTAGTCGTTGTGCTCTTTTGTTGCTGGAACTGCGCACACTCGACTTGCACACCAGGTTAGGTAATCATTGCGGCTATTGAAACGGCTCTAAAACCACATTGCTTGATGTCATAAATTGGAACCTCAGTGCCTATGTCCAGTCATTCGGAATTATAGCATTATCGCCGCGGTGGTGTTACCGAGAGCTAGCTAAAATATTGAATCCCTTACTGGAGTATTCCATTTGTTATTCCCTAATTTCAGTACTTTTGCCGACTGCTGACCAGCAGAATCGAGATGGTAAATCTCAGGAAGAAGATGCTTAATGCTCGCTTCTTAGGCAGATTGTACTACAGACCCCCCGAACTCCCCCGAAAGGCTGTGGACCTTACTTGTGCTAGACGCCTGTCCTACTCTGCCAGTTTCAAAAGTTCTTGCACTACTATTACTAATGAAAAGCTTTCATTGTACCTTCCAGAGATTTATCGGTCCCATAGTACGTCCTACTTTCAAATCATAGCTTTCTTGAATGCATTTGGTTGGCAGTTTTGTTGTAGCCGTTTTTCGCGGTTTTAAATGAAGTCCACCGCTTTCTGGTCCGTCATCACGACCCTGCTGTTGGAATGTAGTGACTATTCAGTCCTACATGCGTTGTGTTAACTGTGTTATGCCAATGTCGCTGATAGAGATCGCATGAAGCTCAAACGAACCATTAGTGACCCAGTCCAAGCTTCTCTATTCAACGACATACGCGATGACTCGGGACCTTCAACCGCAGAGTTTGTGGTGAACAATCGCATGGAATTAAACTGAAAAGGTTAATAACTAGCTGTATTCATGCCAAGCCAGCTTCAATAAAGTTGTACCCTAATGGAGCCATCGCACCGGGACTAACCTTTGGATCCGAAGCAAACACATATGTGGATCAACAGAAGAGATGAGATTTTGGAGGCAACATGAGATGAACGCATGTGATACCACACGCCCAAAATACAAAACCATTAAAAATACCACAGTCACTTATTAGAGCCGCTAACTACGGATGACAGGAGATCATAGTACTGACACTGATTATTAGTAACCACAGCCTGCTTTACAGGTATGTGAATGGCAAAAGCAGTTAAACCTGGAATACCATCACTGAAGACGACAGTAGCCGAACAACTACAGCTGTCGATACAGCGTAACGCATTATTTCCTGTAGTATTTGGCTCAGTAGCTAGAATACCGTGGAAGGTTTTTGCTCTCTCAAAATCACAAAAATCTCGTCGGTTTTAGCCCAGTGTATCCACATTTACCCCAGCTGGCAGGTTGTGACACAAATTGTTTGTCTATTCGGAAAACGGCTTTGCCCCAGGAATCGGCAAGATCTACCAAATAAGGTAGTTTGCCACTGCCCTCGCCATAGCAATAAGTTTGCGGTCTTTTTTTCAGTAGTCTGCTTGATTCACGTGCACTCCACAACTGAGTGGAAAAACGTGGAATCCTCACTCCCCATATACAAAAAAGGGGAAGCGATTCTGATTCTGCCAATTACCGTACCTATGGCTCTACCTCCTGCATCTGATCAAAATTTTTTTTGGGGGATGGAGTCCGATAAGCGCACTGTACTGACGTGAGATTTTAAACGTCTGCAATTACTTTCTGAGGTTCCAAACACTGGTTTCAAATTGCGGAGGGATCATGTCCTCACATAACCTGCTTCTTGCTCGGGACCTCACGGATCAAGACGGCGGATTATGGAGTCCTACCTAGACTGTGAATTTTTACTTCGACTTCTCGTCCAGTGTTCAACTCTTATAGTTCCCTGACAAAATACCGTGGTGTGGTAGGGTATCAACCGGGTTTTTTGCTGCTCACCTGTCTGGAAACTTTACAACATAACAGAACAATTAAGTTAAAGGTTAGCCGGCATTCACTTCGGAAAGCCTGTGCGTATCCGGTGCCTGTACCGTAAGAATCCGTCCTCCACGTCCCATTTACATCCTTTTAGTGAAACATAAAAGACCTCTCTGCAAACCTTTCTAGCCTTGATGCGAAAATTTTCAGCGTGATGCCTATGATATGGGGAGCATATCACACAACATCCGGCCATTATCTAGCTCTAGAACGCTCTAGGAACCGGATTAATGTGTGGCCATGAAAGGAACCAGCTCCCACTGAACCCTGCACACTGCTACCTGCTGACCAATGCTGCAACAGTTTTTTCTCAGCAATTTACACCCTCTGTGGCAAAGCTTGCTGCCAACATGATGGACTAATGGAACGCGCGCTTAAGGTATCATCACATACATAGAATGTCTCTTGGCAATAGCGCGCTCCAATGCACTGAAAGCAACGAACGTGGTGGGCTTGAACTTGAGGCTTTTGAGACGAACATTTTGGTACCATTTGGAGCAACAGTCTACTGCCGTTGTGCTAAGTAACTCGGAGATTCGACTCCACTTTGAAAATGCTGTTCAAGCCTTATCGTCCATAGTATAAGAAGAGATATTCGTCCCTCTTGGCAGCAAGCCCCAACAGAGAACCACAAAGGCCACGCTATGGACGCATCCGGTCAAAGATTTTCTAACTGCGCGCTGTCCGTTTACTCAGTGTGTTCTCTTCAGAATTTCGAACGGTTTTGGTGGAGACCTTAATTCTAACATTACCGGAACTAACTACATAAGAGCTGAACCTCCATATTAAATCACTGCTGACTCTAACCACCATACTAAACAGTGCGAAGCCTCCACCGGAATGTTGTAACTCAACACTCCTCGTTTTGCATTGCAGAATGCATGTTCACTCTATTAGAATCCGTTCTCACTGGAATGCCTAGCAACACATCTGATGATCACACCAAACATCGCGAAATTCAAAAGACATGTTCGACTTTCATCAAAAGGACAAAATTCGCTACAATGGTATGATGAAGTGAAATCTCTAGACGACTGATATTTCATATTCTACACCGGTAACACTAATTTTGATTTTACTAGCATTGCAATCCTGTGGGTCTTGTAAAGCTGTTGCTTTTTCTCCATCAAGCATATTGACCTATTGTACTGCTCACAGATCTCAGTGGCATAGGGATCAAGGCATCAACCATTAACCACTAGGCTTCGAGTGCTTTTTCCTATCCGCCTATCTCCTCCTGATGAAGCCTCAACAGGAGGAAACTGGGCGTGGGGTGTCAGTGTTGTGAGCAGTAACATCCAACACCTGCACACAGAACTATGAATTAATCTCCAACGAAAGAAGTATAGCTATTCATAGACCTGGTTGAGAATTGGCGGCTAGTTCAACCGATACTATTGCAATTTACGACCGGCATGACAGCTTTGACTTTAATCCTACGTTACGGAGGATACCGGTGAGGAAAGATCCCTAGGACAGTAAAAGCGATAATGCATTGACGATAATATGGAGTAAAGTAAAGAAATATTTGGATACATCTGAGCGGACCAGTTGACGTTGAGAATTTTCCTTTTCCACGCTTTTTGCAACGCTTCCGTTACTTAACATGTTACAAAGCTCTTCCTTTGCCCTTATTCCGAATCGTATCAGTATAGCCTTGGAAACTAATTCAATGGTTCCCCTCCGACAGAATACCCCTAAGTTTAAAAAAAAAAAAAACCACCCCCATGACCATATTATGATGATGCATTTGTGCATATTTTAGTTAATCGTTGTTATGTTACAGAGGATGTACACTCGAGGTCTACATAGTGGTTACTTCCCATAGTAACATTCATATGGCTTTTTTTAAAATTCTTCAATGTTGGACTTTTATGACACGGTTGAGGCCCAAAAATACCACACCGAGGATTTGGATTATGTGGTAACGACAAATCCGGAAAACCAGTCGAGACGACCGAGCAGATCAAGTTGGGGTTTAGGACAATGATCCCTTGTTACCTGAATGAGTATGGTGTACCACAGCGCTACCTGGACGCAAGTCGTGTATGACAACACCACAAAACCATCGGCTCATTGAACCTCTTGCAAGGAAGTGCGATGGATTCATGCTGTACTTTCAGTCACTACTTACACCCTACAAGTTTCTTTTACACAATTTTTCCAGAGCGGAAAATTATGGACAAATCCACTTTTTGCGTTTTCGTGCTTATGGGTCACAACGTTGGTCTGTTCTGGAAATCGGATGCGAGTTTTATATTCGTTTTTATTGCTGACGTCCGGAAGAGTCCCTGTTTGGAGCCATATACCAAGGATGAGCTGTCCGCAGTGTTCATATGATTCGTGTCTATCATGTTCTTGCAGATCATCTACAACCTCTCGGCGCATTCTTTGCTGCTTAGTGCACCGCACTACA